>JABSTB010000773.1:0-108628 GCA_013756995.1 Neonectria neomacrospora | reverse complement strand
ATCTAAAGGGACAGCTTAACTATATACATTATCTACTAGATATATAATTAATTTATACTATACTATCATAAGATTACATATAACTCTAAGAATGCTATCTTTAGTACATAATATAGGTAAAGAACATTACAAAACCTAAAGGCACTAGTGATAGCAAATAGATCCTTATAGCATCTTTAAATAGGATATCTAAGTCCATTAGTATTATATCACTTAGGAAATAATTCCCTAGGGATAAGACTCCGCAGACTAAAGATAACATAATGTCTAGACTGCAGTTAAGAGAAGATACATTAGCAGATATCTTAATAGCCACTAGACTGAGAAAAGGACAAGCTATACTATAAAATCTAGATTAACTAGACTGATATTAATAAAAATATAAAGGGCTTTATTTAAGCTATATTTATCATAGATATATAGTCTAGTATAGTCTTTCTATATTATACTAAGATATATAATAGATAAGAGAGTAATAAGATATTAAGATACTTCTATTATTAGATAAAGAACTACTATAGCTATTTAGTTAAAGTAGTTCACTTAGACAATGAGCTCTTCACTAAGAAGATCAAATACTAGATGATGTAGAGAGGCATCATTAGGAAACCATCAGCGCCAAATACACAAGCTCAGAATAGAGGAGCTAAGCGCTCAGGGAGTGTGATAATTAAGAAGAGCTAAGTGATGAGAATTACAGCCAATATACTACATAATCTTTAGAGAGAGATAATCAACATAGCTATGTACCTGAAGAATAGAACGCTAAGAGAGTTAAATGGGTAGAAGACACCTTATAAGTTATTCTACTTAAAGCAGCTATATCTATTACATCTAAAGGTATATAGCTACAGGGCCTATACCATAACATTATAAGCGCAACTTAAATAAAAGAAGCTCTATAAGCTTAACCTAAGAGCGCATATTAGCTATCTTATTAGCTATAACTTAATAAATATCTTTTATATCTAGGTTCTACATAAAGGAAAAGTTATATTAACTTAAGATATTATCTTTAATAAAGATACATTCTTTAATAGCAAATATATAGAAAAGGAACTTATTAATAGCGTTAATGACCTAGTTAAAAAGGTCACTATTCCACTAAGCCAGCTAAATAATTAAGTAATTCTTAAAGAAGATAAGCCAGTCTTTAAATCTAGTAACTATAGTGAACACCAGGATGATGATAATGAAGGAGAAATAGTTCTAGATAATAATCGGGAAGAAGATCATAATAACTAAGTAGATAAAGAAGACTATGAACTAGTAAGAGCTCTAGAGGAAGCATTCTATATACCTCCACTAACTAAGCCAGACTAAGAGCAAGATACAGCTCTTTCAGTCTTCTTACCAGTCACTAGAGCTACGGGGGTAAGAGCAGATATCCTACTAATTATAATCATAGAAAGCTACCTAGACAACTTTATCCCAGTTTTAATTAAGATAGCTTATCATAGGAGTTTTATCACTAAAATGAAGTTCAAGCTAGAGAAGATATATAAGCAAAACTTACTAGAAGAGCCAAAAACTCTCAGGGATCTTAACAGCTACCTGTTTAAGGAACAGTTCCACAAAGCACAAGAAGACCATATGGCATCTCACCGACAGATAAAGTCATTCGTTAAAGTGCCATAGCATCAGGCAAAAGGACAACAGGTACTAAGCTATATATAGGTATTTACCTACAAAATAGACAAGCATGGATATTTTATTAAGTGCAAAGCCCATCTTATGGTATATAGTAATTAATAGACTAAGGGAGACCTGCCTACTTAAGTAATAATGCTTGTGAGTATGTCATTTAGGGCGCTTATGGCAATAGCAGTAGAATATAACCTAGAGCTTAAGCAGATAGACACTGTAAATGCTTTTATATACTGCGACCTAGACGAGCTAGTGTTTATAAGAATACCACCAAGAATTAAATAATATAGTAAGGTTCTAAAGCTGCGAAAGGCACTCTATAGGCTCTAAAGGTCTCCATTATTATAGCAATAAGATCTAATGCAAACCCTATAAGATCTTAGCTTCAAGACTATTCTAGAAGAACCCTATATAATACTTAGAGATAGAGTAATTATCTTCTTCTTTATTAACAATCTAATCTAAGCATACCAAAAAGAGAAGGTAGCTAAAGTAAGGAAGGCTATAGAAAGTCTACAGCAGAGATATAATATAACTCTACTAGGAGAGCCAAAGTAGTTCCTCAGAATTCATATTATATAAAACAGAGCTAAGCAAACTATCTAGCTAACCTAGGATATATATATTAATAAGATCGCTCACCAGTATAGAGTTGATCTAGAGACTAAGGTTCCCAAGACCCCAATAGCAGAGGAAGAATTATTACCAGCAACCTACTAAGCTAACTGGCGTTCAATTGAGAAATATTTAAAGAAAGTCAGATCAATATTGTTCACATCAATCTCAACATGACCTGATGTTGCATTTGCAGCTACAAGGCTAGCTAGGTTTAATAAGAATCTAGATTAGATACATCATAAGGCCGCAGACCGAGTCTTACAGTATTTATATAGAACATATTCACTAGGAATTAGGCTGGGAGGGACAAGATTCCTCAAGAGCTTCCTATATGCAAGTAATGCTTCCTATATAGACAATACAATAGATAGGAAGAGCTCATAAGGCTATATAATAATATTATTTAGAGGACTAATTACCTAGAAAGTAATAAAATAATCCACTATTACTACATTAAGCACTGAAGCTAAATTGCTCACTTTATCCCAGATAGCTAAGGAAGCCATCTTCACAAGTAGGATTCTTAAGGAGCTTAAAGTTCAGATTGACAGACCATTATATATCAAATGCGATAATACCTAGACAATTAGGCTCCTAACTGAGGAATCAGCTAAGTTAACTACAAAGCTTCAGCATGTGGACATTCATCGACACTGGTTATGATAGGAATATAGGGAGAAGAGAGTTAAGTTCAGCTGGGTCCCAACATTGAAGATAATTGTAGATAGAATGATAAAGGCCCTGCCCAAATAACGGCATATAACATTCATTAAGATACTTCAAATGGAGGACATTTCAGGCCAGATTATCCTAGAATAGCAAATAGAAGCTATAAAGGACCAGATTGTAAAAGCACATAGCTAGAAGGAAGGCAACAGCCCTGACAAGCAGGCAAGACTCAGATATCGAGGAGGGCAGCGCAGAGACCCAAAAGACAAGTTATAGGGTAGCCAAGTCCTCAGGAATGGCCTCAGCTAAGGGGGTGTGTCACGATGTGTATTTGGGTAGCTGGGCGTGTACATGGCGTGTGACTGCTATAGCAATATCCTTCTAGCTACTTCAGCATAAAGGATGTACAGGGACTCAGAGAGGGGATCTGACGCAATGAAGAACATACATACACCCAATCAGACGTCTCACAGAATCTGAGCTCGTGACAGCATTACGCTGAGACTTGACCCGCTCTTGACGCTGAGAGCGGTGGCAATTTATTTGTGCGTGTCTGTGCATATGAACATTCTGACACTGGGTACGTACTCCTTGCTTTGGTGGGCTACACGGACAGAGGTGAGGTGAGAGTAGTTAGTCAGCTATGACATAGGTCACATGACGAAGTACCAATCTTCTCCGTGAAGTTAACATTGCGCTTCCTCCAAGCGCCAGACCACCAGCAACCGGTATTGACACCAGGCTTTGTCTACACCAACAGTTAGCAAACGATCGGATCATGGTCCAGAACAGCGATGGAGAACCAGGTTTTTGAGGCCGGCGAAGGTCCCCAACGGCGCCAACCTAGGGAAGAACATAAAGTACGCGGAGACGTGACGACATTTCTGCGCGGATGGAATGGATGTCACTGGTCTGAGGAGCGCCCACGGTCCGACAAAGATGTTGCCGCGCTGTTTGATAAACTCACCCTGGATGATATATCGCCTGCAGATCGCATGAATATGACATGCACGAACCTTTTGGAGACGGTTGCCGGAAGGGTCGATTCTAATAGTCGGACCCAGATCATGATCTTGGCTGGCGCATGCGCCTTGGCTATCAAGAAAAACATGCTTGCGGTTTCAGATTCTAACAGGATTATGCGACTTCGTTTGGAGACCGAAAACGATCAGGCGCTTTCTCAATGGCGGACCGGAGCCTCGAAATGCTTGCAATTTCAAGATATGCTCTCTAACGTTAAGAGTGTCGACCCTACCGTTAAGAGTGTCGCCCCTTTTGCTTATATTTGCTTAGAATTTCGCAGTTGGTAGTCCGCAAAACGATAAGTGAGATGTAATGCTGACTTGAAGTAGAACCATGTCTCAAAACTCTTTCTGGTTTTAATCCTGGCCACTTCTCAGTTTTGAATGAACTGACACAAACCGGGTCTTTTGATTTGACTACACCTAGAATACAGTTGGATTCGGTTTGTCTGCGTGCATCCAATGTCATATATTTACTCTTTGGGGGGAAATTCAGGTATGTATCTTCAGGAGTTCATATATTCATGTCTGACAAGAAAGTGCTCATGAGGTCGAGCGGTTTCTGAAGAGTGATTCCAATCCTGCCTCTGAGAAAACATCGCTGCCGTTTTACAAATTCATACCCTTGTGTAAAAGTATGGATGATATCCGAGATACCGCAAGCAAGGAGATCGTGGGTATAATTCCACGTAATGAGCGCACAAGGCTTAAGTCTTATGGACTACCAGAGCCATGTGAGGAATTATGCCGCTTCGTGCGATACCATGTGAGTTAACTTGTTTTGTCAAACATTCTCTTCATTAATTGACTGCCAGGCAATTGAGATTGGGATCATCGCAGAATGTGCCGGCCTCAGGGTCGTCAACTTTAATGGACGTCACCCACCGCAGGTTTTTCGACTTGACCCAGGTGGTTCAATGGCGGTAAGAGAGTGCTTGGCACTTGCTGTGTTACTGCGTGACCACGGGGTGGATATGAAAATGGTTCCTGATAAAGAAAAGGAGTACCCGAATGATGCAGCTGAGGATGTGAAGTGGCCGTCAAATGAGATACTCTGCTACAAAGGCAAGGCACCAGAGACACAGGACGAGAAGAACAGGCTGTCTTTCTTATTATTCATACTTGATGTTCAGGCCATAGAACCAAACTGACATGCTCAATCTCGATCATCTCAACGCACATACGACAATCGCCGCGACATGTCACTCCGGTGCAGTCAGCATATTGTGCTTAAGGTAGCAACAGTTGATGCAGATGATTTGACCGACAGGGACTTCCGCGATAGTGTGTCACCCATGTTTCTTTTGGTAGCACAGCGATGTGGTTGACTTCATTGGTGCGTGGGTGACGGAGTTGGCGGCAATTCAGCTGCCAGATTGGTTTGCTGAAGGTCTGCATTACACTTGGAGAAACATGATGGAAATCCCCGAAAATACAAACCAAGTTGAAGAAGCATGGTGACAGATGCAAATCTCCATCAAGAGTAATAATAAGACACCCGCTCTTTTGTTCTTGATGCACTCTAAAATCGGACAGAAAGGAACCGAAACTAACAAAGGCTACTCAGACGATGGAGGGCAACGGTCACTGCGATCGATAGAAGAAGGTAAGACGAAGAGACGTGGCCAAGTGGGAGATAATCTGTGATGGAGAACTTGTGATAATAAATGATACCAGTGCACTGTCGAGTAAGGCGCGTACAGTGACGGTCAGAGGATCGAGAGTCCAGACCCACCGCTTGCTGCTGGCCATCCCATTCTACAAGAAGGGGACTACGCCACACTAAGCTCAGCTCTCCACCTTGGCTTGCAGGTGGGATGGACTGAGAGACGGGGGTGTTGCTTTGTTTGCCAGCTCTAGATGGGACTGGGGCGTGATTGGTTTTCTCCACTCGGCTTTTTATAAGAAGCCATAACCGTTGTCTCACAGAGTCTTTCATGACTTCTCCTCCATCACCTTCTCCTCTTGCCAATATGGAAAAATTACCAATCTACATCATCTGTGCGTTTCTTTCGTTCCTCCTTTTTGTCGCCATTCTATTTTCCAAGGCTAGGTACGGAACGCCCTGCAGAAAGCACATAGCCCTGTTCCTGAAGGATGGAAGAGTGGGATGGACTTTGAATGGGTTTGAGGCTTCTGGTGTACTATTTAAGTATTTGTTTGATTGTATTCTAGGGAACCTCCATGAACCTGTTATGACCCGAAGAGAATATTTTTGCTCATAAACAGCGATGCGGATGTGTCATTCCAGCCGTTCATCATGCGTTCCAGTCATCGAGATTCCAAGCAGCAAGACCGCGCACGAATCACCCAGTTCTGATGCAAAAGGAATTTGTCTTGGTCACATATTGGCTTTCAGCTGCAGCTGCCCCTACTGTGCGCTGTACTGATGTTAAACAAGAGCCACCTCCCCTACAATGTGACATGTTCATCGTAGCATACCACTTCAATCCATTTGGCCACAAGACAAACCCACAACCGGCTTTATGTCTAAACCAAGAGCGGATGTACATCACTCTTGCTCACCCTCCCCCCTACCTTTTGACTGTTGCTAGTGGTATGATTTTCCAGAGTAATATTCTCGAGCGAGTGAGAGACAATCAACGACGGATGCCGTTACGATGTTCTTTCGATCTGGTGGTACGACATACAATGGCTAAGATCTAATATCACGCACCTCATATGACACTGGAAGCGAGACTGTTCGGACGCTCCAGGAACGCATGCAACTTCGCAGGCCTGCACTTCACGACAACGGAGTCACGGGCCGGAACATCAATCCTGGACCGCTCCCAGCAGCATTATATTCAAATTTTCCCCATGCCTTAATCCAGACACCAACTGCTGGTTCTTTCCTGAAAGACTTTCTAAGACCCGCGACGCTCCATCAGAGCCGAGAATACCTAGTGCAGCGGCCTTTGAGCGAAGCTTACCCCGCCATGGGATCAACATTTCCTTTGCACACCTCCACGGAATGGCTTACACCACATGGTTTGCTGGACGACCATCAACAACGTGGTTCGTCTGACTATAGAATTATCGGGGGCCCCCAAGAGCATCCAAATACGGTCCCTTCGCACTCCAATCATGCGACACACGTCATTCTCATCGGGGTTTTAAATGTAGGACTGTGATGCGCATTGACCCTCCCGCCATCGCTACGTCAGAGGGAAGGGGTCACGTCACCAGGTCTTCCTAGGTACAGGTACAAAGGGGATACGGTTTCAGACCCAGATGTTGTGGAGATCTCACAGCAAAGGGAGCGTGAGACTTATAATAAAGGTGTATATAATAATGAAAAGCTAGCTAGGGCTTGGCTACATGTGGGTGTATGGCTCGAGGCTGCAGATGGATAGATGCTTGAGGCATCCACAACAGATGTCACTACCCCCCGGGGAACCCGTCCCTAATGCCTATGTCCGAGGCCTAAATCGGCAGCCGAGTGATCGGCCTTGAGCACTGCATCCAGTCAATTAAATCACTCTTTCGTATTGCGATGGAACACACCATCAGGGGACGGCCCCGTTGTCTTAGGCCAGACTGAGCCCATGCAATCCACCTGTTGTGCATGGTTGCAATGTGCCTTCGGTAAAAGTAGGGCGATCTTGCGCCAAGAAATCAGAAAACCAAGGTAGGTTAAGATCAGCGCACATCACGAGACGGCTTCCTTTGCATGATCAGCCCCTGTAACGTGCCTCCGGCAAAAGCGGAGCAACTTTGCACCAAAAAACCAGAACATCAGAATAGGTTAAGATCAGCGCACATCACAGACAACGAGGACGCTTTCCCCGTCGCTAATGCTTGCTTTGCATAGTATCAGCTCATGACCCCTTGCACTATGCCTCCGACAAAAGCGGGGCAATTCGTCGCCAAGAAATCAGAAAACCAAGATAGGTGAAGATCAGCGCAGCTCACAGACGGCGAGGACACTTCCTCCGTCGCTCATGTTTGCTTTGCATGATATCAGCTCATCAGCCCCTACGCCCCTGACTTTGCGACGGTAAGACAGTACCCTCTCACAGCCGGCGCACCTGGCAGCAAAGCTTGCAGCTAACGGAAATCTGCGCGTCCGTCGGCCACTTCTCCATGGATGTTCGCCCTCGCTTGGTACTGTCTTGTCTGTTGGTTCCAACTTTTTGTCCAATGTGGTTCACGGGGCTGTCGGGGGCGCGGGCCATGCTGCAATGCCTTTCTGATCAAGAGGACACTGCCGGGGCGCAGCACGGGATGCACATACATTACCACCTATGCCGTCTGGTTAGAGCCAGTGCTTGGCAGAGAGAGAATCAAGCTCTGATTAAAACACCCTTGTATTTTTTCTGCACTAGACTATGCGCTTAGTCTCCCGCTGGTTTGGTGCGTGTCTTGGTGATCTGTGGGCTACCCTTGCACCACAAGGGTCTCCCACCCTGTTGAGGTAAGTACCTCACTAACTGACGGGATCGTCAAGACACCACATCCAAACCTTCCAATGAAAGCCCGTTTATCCCAGTTCTCAAAATAATTGAAGGAGGGGTAAAGTTCAGAACTTGAGAGATTCAAGTCTGACCGCTGAATGCCTTACATATATAAACCGGCATCGCCCAGAAGGGTTGTAATATCCTCATTAGCATCCTCCTCATTGTCTTCCATTACTTGACAAACTAACTGTGCCCTTTGTTCACACATCAATCTGTATGTAGATCATCATCTGGAATCTTCGCTGTATACTGACAAGGACCCGTCTCTCAGATCACCTAGGCCAACTCTCAAGCCCCAGCATGAACCAGAGCAACGTAAAAAAGGTGACTGCTCCGCCAACTGAAACCATATTCTACTATGTATATGTACATGGCCCACGCTAACACGGGCATCAGATTGGGCCCAGGTCCGTCCCTGAGGCGTAGAGTCTTCTCTTAGGCAAGGAGGCGTCCGGCAAGGCAACCGGTGGTATAATGCTGGAGCGGTGGCTCAGAGAGACGACTGGAGAGGAGCCATTCCATGGGCTGACCGCAGTCACGCAGGCTAAGAGTCTGGTCAAAGCCTCTGGGAAAGTATTGGGCGTCTAAAACAGGCAACCAATCATGTCATGTAGTCTGCCACCACGTGGGTTGCACTCACTCAATTGCACTCTGCATCTATGTACGAATACGTGCTTGTGGCTTGCTGCGAGTCTCCAGGCTCCACCGTGTCCTGCGAGATCCCTGTAGTGTGATAAGCCCAACTTGTTGTCTCGTCTACGCGTCACAAAGACACGGTTGCACTTATCTGCACCGGTAGGTAGGTCTGTGTCTGGGTACTCAAGTGCGGGTTGTCGATAGCCTTCTATTAGTAGTGAGGCTACCACAAGGCCATCTAAATCCAATTCCCAGCCATCATCACATGACCTAGCACATTTCGAGTTCAACCGTCCGCAAAAATTCGAGAAGCAACCACCATGGATGATGATTGGAACTCGAGTTCCATTTTCAACTCAGCCAGCTCTTTTTCCGAGTACACCTGACAGTCTCGGCTCGCTCATCCCCAACAAGCCGGCGATGATACTAGAATGAAATGTGAGGTGGAGCATTTCAACTGCGTCTACAACTCTGAAGGAAAAAGAATTTTACTTCAGAGTGGAACACGATTTAATCCACTCAAGAAGAGAAAGGATGAGAAGAAAACATCTGCCCTCATCATCACCAGGCTCTGGAGGCAGAATGGTCATGAAGACTACACAGAAACCGAGATCCGGTCACCGTTCATGAAGACTGCTCTGAAGATGATCGTTCCTGAATTCAAGGACATCAATATTAATGTTAAGCACATTACTATTCGTAATGAACCCCGCTGTCTCTTCCACTTTCGCCATGAGCTCTTCGAGTATGGAAGACTGCTTGGGAACGCCCCTGATGTTCAACTTCATATCTCATTTCTCGTTCAGCACACCTATCAAGAACCCAAAAGCGCCGTATACGCTCACATGAACAAAGTTGAACTCAAACAGTCCAAGCCCTCTATCGACTTCACTCATTTGTGGACCATTTTCAAGCCGGGCGAGCTGGCATACATCCCACCATCAAAACACAAGGTAGTCAAGTCTGCTCGGGTCTTGTTGTTCAAGTCCATGACTCTCTCCTGCCAACGCGACCAGGCGTGGTGTCTCTCGCTCCGCAAATGGGTAATCGAAGGCTATTTTCTCGACACAGATGGAAGTAACCTGGAATACCGTGAGTTTAAGACACACGTTTTGAATTTCGACGGTTACCGAGAGTTGTCTTCCCTGAGTATCATGCCTCTGCAATATCATCGCCAACAGGGGGAGGTTAGAAGTCAGCTTGTCGAGCGGGGCCGCAAGTTCATTGCCCTTCAAGGTTTTCATTCTCGTCGATACAACGGAATCGCGAAGTCCTTGACAAGGACAGAGATGCGACCATTCTGGGTGTCGAAGATACCCTCCCAGTGCACCCATCCTGGGTATGTAATAATTAATTATGAGAACAGGATTAAGCTGACACTCACTGACGGAATATTAACGGACGCATTATCACTGACCTGAAAACATTTTACGAAGCAAGGCCAGGTCATGAGATATGGCTAGACATAACTCAGGCGCGGTACTCACTGGACGGCTCATCATCCAACCGATTGTTCACGGATGAGCAGTACATGATATGTGCTCATCAGATCCCTGGTTTCGCCCTAAATGAAAAGAAATAGGGATACTTTGCACTTGATGGTATTGAATTGATTGATTTCGATGATGAGGTGTTTTCTTCGTCCTTGATGTTGGAGCAGAACTACGAAGACATGATTCTAGCGCTAGTTCGATTTCACGAAGATGGCCATGGGTTGGGGTTCGACGATGTCATCAAGGGCAAGGGCAATGGCACGATCTTCCTACTACACGGGCAGCCTGGAGTCGGAAAGACATTAACCGCCGATTTGTCCCCTTATCCATTGCTGGCATGCTTGAATTAATTAACTAAATAACAGAGAGTATGGCGGATTACTGTAAGGGACCTCTGCTCAGAGTTGATGCTAGCACAATTGGAGCGGCTGCTCACTCAGTAGAAGAAGGCCTCGCATCGGCTCTTCAACTTGCCGAGAAATGGAATGCGGTGGCTCTTATAGATGAGGCTGACGTGTTCCTAGATCAGCGTAGTGTATCAGACATGGCGAGGAACAGCTTAGTCTCAGGTTTGCTCAAATATGCCCCCTAAGTAAGCTGATTACTGGATTGCACTAACAAGACTTAACTAGTCTTCCTCCGAGTTCTCGAATATTACGAGGGAATTTTGTTTCTCACCACAAATCGTATTGATTCGTTCGACCAGGCCTTCAAGTCTCGTGTCCAACTCGCCATATACTATCCCCCGCTAAACCGGTCGAGTCGCAAATACTTGTGGCGTACCTTCCTCGAGAAAGTATCATTCTGCCTTCACAGCGAACCAGAGATGAACGATGCTTTAGAGGAGCTGGCAGTGAAGGAGTTGAACGGGCGACAGATAAAAAATGTTGTCCGGATTTCTCAAGCACTCGCTGTGGCCAAGAACGTTGAACTATCGATACAGCAACTTCGAGACGGCCTTGACGCGATGGAGACTTTTGACAATGATTTCGAGCGGCAACAGATGGCCTGCAGGGTGCAATCAAATGATGACAACTTAGATACACCTCATCAGAAGCGACGCAGGCTCAATTAGAGTCAGCCATATGTACCTAGTGAACGTATTCTATTGTGTCGCAATTGGATTCTAGGATTGACGTGCATCCCGAAAATGTCCCTGTTAAACTTCTGTTGTTATTCAAATCAGATGAGTAAGCTATAGATGGTCTCGCTTGAGCTAGAGATGAGCCTTGCCAGAGTGAGTACTCAGTGTAGTATATTGCATTGGTCTCTGCCATTTTCATCACCCATGTGAAAGCAGGATTCAGGTATTTGCTTTTTGGTCTTGCTCCATGATTCAGCTTCTTTACCGCAGTAAAATCTAGCTAAGGTCTGGATTCTCGGATAATATGTCATATCTATACCCTATGAGCGCGTCGTCTCAAGTCAACCACAGCTCAGCTGAAAGTAGCAAGTACTCAGCTTTAGAAACAGAGCTACAGTTTAGTGCACTTTAATTCCGTCCCCGAGTAAATGGGTGGAATCTAGCAGAATAACGCGAGCATTTAATGGCGCGTGTAATTCCCCGCTCCTCGACAGCCCTACTACACTTTACAACACCCACTCACCCGACTTTGCACCTTGTGCTAGCCTCACCTTATCTATTGGATGACAGAGGTTTTTCAAGCAGTGTGACGTTTTTCATTTTCCCTCTTACTCGTTCATATATGCCCCCATAGCCTAGTGGGCGGTGAATTTAGTTCCACGTTGTTTCCGCTTCACAAGCAGCAACCAAGCGCTACATCTCATCATGGCAGAGGTAGTGGGCCTTGTTGCAAGCGTTTTAACTCTGTCCAGATGCTGTGTCAGCGCCTTAACGGCCATAAACACATTATGTCACGCTCCCGCGGTAGTCCAGAATTTACAGGTAAGGCGCAGGTTCCCGTCATGGGAACTCCAACTATACTGACGATATAGTGGTTAAGGAGGAAGCAAGTCTTTTCCACCAAATGATACAAGAAATCGACGATTTGATAGAAGGTCCATCGCATGGAGCTATGCACGACGTACTACTCAAGGCGCATCAAGTTTTAGGTGACTTGAACCAACTGCTCTCCTTGAAGCTGCTTAGGCCAGAAGAAGGATCGGCCCGAGCTCGTCACGGGGCTTTTCTGCTTCACAAGGACAGGATTGTCTCTATCCGCGATGAGTTGAAGGACGCCCGGGTCAATTTGCTCATAGCTGTAAACATGCAGTCCATGTCAGACCTCTATATTCTCCACTATTTTATGATACATGAACTCACTAGAAAGCTCAGCGCACCAGCTCGCAAGGCAGAGCAATCGCTGGCCATGATACACCAGAACCTCGCTCAGCAAGAGTCATTCAATCAGACTGCAGCTTTCGGAGTTATGGAAATACTAAACAGCATAGAGCAAGCGGTCGTTTCACCAAGTCAAGTTCTACCAACTGCGCCCGAGGCATTCAGCGCCTATTCACAAAGCAGCCTAACCTGTGAAGAATCACGGGTCTTGACGCCTCCCATGCAACGACTCCGCCGATCTCTTGAGAACTTGGATGTGTACTCGATGGGGGGCGTGGAGAATTCCATTCAAGGAGTTGTGCAGGAAACATCGGAAGAGCAGGCTCATGACGGATTCCACAAGAAGAACCCCAATCAACTCACCAGTCCACTTACCTCTTTGGAAAAGTCCATATCTTTCCGACCCGAGGCGCTGACTACAACAGAGGCTGCCCCATCGCTCTTTACCCAAATGACGATCCAAGATAATATCACAGACTTTACTCGGACCAACATGTATGCAATGTTCTATCGCAAAGCTCCGAGACAGTGGATCCGACTTACAGTCTCCATCACATTTGGTGTAGAGTCACGGTTTTGGAACTATGAAAAGACGCCAGTTCTCGCGAGAAAAGAACCACCGACCAGCGTCAGCCAGATGTTGGAAAAGTTTCTTGAGTCTAAAGCCAACCTTCAGTCAGATACGCACATACAGATCTATTCAGGAAGCCAAGTACAAATCATCAAGTCATCTTCACAGTCAACGGCCTACTTCAGGACGATTACAAACATGTTCCATCATCTCAACTGCCCGCGATTCTCAGAGGATGTGCTCATCCAAGTTCCGTTACATAGACGCCACCGGTCATTTTTCTTCGTTTCGCGATTGCAGTCGCAGTGGGCACTCGATTTTCGATTCGGGTTCAACAGGTCGCTGAACGATGTGCTGTTGTACCAACTTCAGGTCCTCCACTGTCTAAGTGGTGCACCAGGAATCTGTCCCTTCCTTGGTTTAGTTACTGACCATGATAACGCTCTCGTGAAAGGCTTCCTGTCCGAGATGCCCTCTAAAGGATCTTTATTCCATATCATGGCTAGGACTGCTAAATCCAACATGACGGTTCCATGGGAAAGACGGGAAAGATGGTGCAGAGACATCGTTCAAGCCGTTGCACAAGCACACTCCAAAGGGTTCAGCGTGGGAAAACTGGGCTGCACTGTGGGCCACGGTATTGTGGTTGATGGAGAATACAGGGCACTTTTGTATCACTTTCAACCATTTTTCAACTGCGAGACAGCCGAACCAGGCAGACTCCCACCGGAATACCGGAATGTGGTCGCTACGGGCGGTCCTTTCACTGCGATCCCTCCTACCGACATATATCAGCTCGGTCTAACGATTTGGATCATTAGTGCCAATAGGCATTATGTGTCGCTGGGAGAATTCTGCAAGCTTGCTGGATGCGCCGGTGGTACGGACACTATATGTACAGAGTTACACGCCGATCCAATCCAGCTCCCACCAATCGAACACGTACCGCAGTACATGATCGAAATCATTGCTGCTTGTCGCGCTGAAAATCCACACCAAAGGCCCGCCGCTTGGGAGCTGCTCAAGATGTTCCCCGAAGCAGTCGATTCCGATTTATCGACTGAGCTGAGAGAGAGCACCGCAGACAATCTGCTTCTGAAGACAAGGGCGCAAGGAAATGATGCCAATACAGACTCCGGCGATCCAATTTCCTCCCAAAGTCGAGTGCCTAGCGAAGGTCTCAAACAATTGATAAGTTGGCTGGAGAAAGGTCATGAGCTATACGATGTGACCGTCACTTGCGACATTTGCGAACGACTTACTACTGATCATTATTTTGGATGCCTTGTTTGTTCGTCGTGCTCTTACGACATCTGTCCACGGTGTTTATCAGAAGGGGCGCATTGCTTAGAGCCTAGTCATTACCTACGTGAGATGAAATCATGGGACCTCCAGACGAGATTGTATTCAAACGTGAAGGAAGATAGTAAAAGGGAGATTGTTGTTTTGTGAGATCTTTGTGCTTGTTTTCTTCTCCTTCCGACGTCACCTTGGAATCGTTTGCGGAATACTACTCTTTGTCTGAGAAATTTCTGTGACAAATTCCAAGCCTCACAGTGGTGTTCGACTGGCTTTCAAGGTAACAAGCTTATGTTGTTTTGCGCGAAAAGCTCGAGGAGCTACTTCTAACAAAGGATGTAAATGGAGTTGAAATAGCCTCCGTACTTGGACTAAAGACGACGGCCTCTACATCAGGCGTTGGTCCACACAAGAACATTAACGAGCTACCTGATCAGGCCATCTTGTCCAAGTTCTCAACATGCTGAGATTCCTCTCCGTCCAACTTGTTAACCCTGCGCTCTCTGTTACGGACAGTGACGATACCATCAAACTGCTTTCTCTTGGTGGAAGCAAAGCCCGTTGTCTCTTCCCAGAGAATATCCATATCCTCGAGTGAAACACCTTTCGTCTCTGGCACGCAGAAGTAAACAAATCCAAAGGCAATAACGGTCATCGAACCAAAGAAAAGGAAGGCGCCGAAGGAAATACTCTCGATCATGTACGGCGTTGAGTACACGACGATGAATTGGCCAAGCCACTGGGAGCATGTCGTGATGGCCAGACAAAAGCTGCGGACTCGGACAGGGAATATCTCCGAGCAGACAATCCACGAAAGGTTCCACCTGTAGCGGTTAGCAATGAATCAAGCATTCTAGAAGAAAACACGTACCCTGATACGTAAGAAATGGCGAATAAGTAAACCATTACAATGGCACTATAGGCTCCTGCGTCCTTCTTTGCGCCGCCATCGAATGAGTGAGTCAAAGAAGCGTAGCCCGCAAGATAAAACATGGTGAAGAAGCATCCAACGGAAGCCAACAGAAGAAGCGGCCGACGTCCGAATCGATCGACGAGAAATATGAAGGAGATAATCGAGAATATGGTCTTGATCGCCCCATAAACTCCAGTGGCAAGGAGACCGACAGAGGTACCAGTGAAGCCAATCGACCGGAAGATGGTTGGCGAGAAATAGTTGACTCCGTTTATTCCTGTAAAGTTCTGGAAGAGCTGGATCCAGATTCCGATAAAAAGACGGGGAAGAATGGCGGGGCTGAACGCTTCTTTGGCAACAGAGAGTAAACTTCCTTGACCGTGAGTTGATGAACCGCCCTCGTTTTCAATCTGATGTTCAATGTTGGCAATCATAGTCCGGATATGAATGTGGTCAGCAGGAAGCTTGCGCAGCCACTGCAGGTCTTTGATGGCCTTTTCGAGGTGGCCCTGCGCTACCGAGTGCCGCGGAGACTCGACCGCCCAGAGCATTCCTAGAATCAAGAATGTCGCCGGCACGTACTGAACACCAACCGGGATCCGCCATTGCGCATCGCTGGTTGCCGAAATGTTCTGGTTGACACCGTAGTTGACCCAATACCCACAGACAGCTCCAGTCTGCAACGCGATCTCAAAGAGACCTACGAGTGCTCCTCGGATAGCGGCCGGGGCACACTCGGCGATGTACTGAGGAATGACAACGGATGAAGAGCCAACTCCAAGGCCAGTCAAGGCCCGGCCTGCGTAGAAGAGGCCGATAGAACCGCCGCCGATCATCTGCAGAGTAACGCCGATGTTGAAGATGATGCCGGCTCCAATGAGTGACGGACGGCGGCCGAGGCGATCGTTGGTGAAGTAGACGAGAAGCGCACCGAAGAAGCAGCCAGCCTGGACTAGGTACAGAAACCCAGCGTCAGTATTAGAATGATTGTGATGAACATCCTGTCACTTACATGTCGAGACGATGTTGGCAGAGAGCGCAGTCCGGCTCTCGGCCGAGGCATTTGCAAGACCCCAGGCGCTCTGGAACGAAGGCAATGCCATGGTTCCACCAATAAAGGCGCTGTCATAGCCTTTGGTTTGTTGCCATGTCAGTTGGTTGATGATGACACACAGAAGTCAGACGCATACCGAACATTGCAGATCCCCATGCTGCAGAGAGAGCTACTGCAACCACACGCCAATTGTAGATCTCGCGGGGCTGGGGATCGCTGGGATCTTCCCGGACAGGGATCAGGAACACCATTGTGACCTGTCGAACGTGCCTTGCAGGAAGAGGGCGGTATCAAAGAGAAGAAGAGATGGTTTAGGATGCTGGGGCTGTTGCTTGTGCTTGTCCTGTCCCTCAACACCCGCGCAAGGGCTCAGTGTTTTATATCTATCCAGCGGTCAGGCCCTATCTTTCGCGAGCTAAGTACCCCGTGGGGCGACATAACCTGGGGTACGGAGTGGAATCTGGGGTACCTAGGCCTCGGAAGCCTTGCGAGTCATGTAGCTGATGATTGTTTAACCTGGATCGGATTTACGGCTCGCGGGGAAGCGGGGAATGGAGTTCTTGGCCCGCCCGCAGGACCGAGACGGTTCCGCCACTCACAGAGTCGCGTTGACGATGCTAGTCTTTTAGGGATCCTGGCGTTGTTGTGTGTTGTCGTCCGTGGGGTGAGAGATGGCACCGCAATGGGACGAGAAGGTCCCGATAATACAGAGGTAATTCATTGTTTCACTGCTCTCGTTTACGGCTGAGTCTTGGCTCTCTGACTAGATCAAGTACACGAACCAGAGATTTGCCCCAGCATGCCATTTAATGTCAAAAAACTAAGAGATAACGTGTAAGGATGCTAGCCAGTCAAGTAATCAGAGAGCATTGTTTAAGCAGAAAATAGAGACTTCATTGATAGCTAGATATTTGCCCTGGGCCTATCTCCTCGAGCTCTCGGCCCATCCACAACATTCTTAATCAAAGCCCTCAATCCATTGATTCCCCGCGATGCAAGATCCGCTGGCACCGTCTCGCCCGCCCCATGTAGCGAGTGGGTGAATACCTCCAACGACAAAGGCCCCGTATATCCAATCTGCAGTATCGCTCTCAGAACCATATCCACGGGCATGTATCCTCCACGCTGCTGCTCCTCCGGGAACAGTCTGTGAGATCGCGACCAAGGGAGCAATCGCGGGACTTTAGGGTCCTCGGGAGGTTGAAACCCTGGCGCGTCCATTCGCTCGGCGTCTGCCAGCTGGACGAAGAAGAGCTTTTCTGGCCGCACGCTTGCAGCCATACAGGCCATTGAGTCCTGTAGTACTCGTAGAGCCTGTTCTCGAGAACTATATAGCATCCTCCCTTCGCCTTCTTGTGAATACGGATCCGCGAACTCGACGGCTAGGATGTTGAAGGAGTCAAGGATGATGCCGACGTTTTCTCGGTCCACAGCTCGGACAATCTCCCACGCTGAAGCCCAGGTATTACGTCTAGCCCACGAAAGCGGCTCGTAGCCAATCCGCAGCATGCCGCCGCCGTCATTTCTCGCAAACTCCATGGCCATATCACTGAGCTTGGTCAAGTCTCGCACCACCGTTTGGAAGTTTGCAGTGCAGTTCACGCCGTCGTCGGGACGCATGCTACTGCACATGAAGACCAAGTCGGTATCAAAGGCCCGCATAAAGGGGAACCGCGCTGCCACACGACGCAGAGCTGCATCTCGTTCCGAGGGGTTGAGATGGCCTTCAATGTCTCTCAGTGGCTGGGTGCATGCGATGCGCATGCCCAACGAGGAGACAGAGAGACGCAGCTGGCGAGCAACGGAGAGCTTCTCGTCGCTTGCCTCCCAGGGATCAGTGGAGTCGAGGCCATGTTCGGCCAGATACACGGCCCAGTCCTCGTCGAAGAGATCCACAACGTCGAACCCAGCGGCGGATGCAGCCCGAATCCGGGGTTCGAGAGAATGCTTGCTGCAGTGGCCCAGCGAAAGCGTCGCAATGCCCAGTTCGTTGGGGATCGATTTGGCAGGCATTGTGGTGGATCTTGGACCCTGGTATAAGTGAATCGATGAAGAAAGGCGAAGCCACGCAAGAATCGTATGAACTATTCCAACCTGGCCGGGATTCTCCAGGATATCGTACGACTGCTGGGGACCGTGCTTTAAAGTAAGCGTCTTGCAGTGCGAGGACGGCAATTGTACCGGCAATAGGTCTTAGAAGCATCCGTTGACTATTGCGCAGTGGATCGTGAGTTGATATCCGTGATTGGCGGACTGAGCAGGCCCCGATGCAACGAGAGTCCGGAGTGTGGCGTTCCCATGGCTGCGTATGTTGCGGTTACTCGGGATCATAGAGCAGACATATCCGAGAGTCTGCATGCCGTCAGCCCATATTTGTACCAGACCTTGCTCCCGAAGCTTTGACGAGAAAGAGGTTGTGTCTGTACGCCAATAGCTCTTCCGAACGTTGCATTACTTCAGCCAGGATCAATCCCCCGTCCCCTACACAGAATGACGTACTCGGAGCTTGAACGCATCAGCACTGATGTTCTCATCATCGGTGGAGGCATGGCTGGATTGTCGGCTGCAATCGCCGTGAGCAACTCCAAGGCGCGATGCGTAGTCGTTGAGAAGAGCGACAGGTTGGGCGGCTCTTCGAGACTGTGAGCTACTCCTTGTCTCATTAAACAAGATATCCAAGAACTTTAATATTAATGTCGCGTTCAATTATAGATCTGCTGGCATGTTTTGGGCGCCGAAAGACGCTGACATCGCACACGAAACCATTCCCTTTGCGGATCCTCAGCTTCTTACCAAGTTCCTCGCTGATTACCCCAACGCCGTGGAATGGATGAGACAAAATGGCGTCAAGACACATGACCAATTCAACGGGATAATGACCATTGGGATTGGCTTCCCAATCGACATCCCCCAGTGGCTTGCCAAGGCCGAGTCCATCATCACGTCAAGTCCTTCGACACAAATTTTGACCGAGACATCCGCAGTCCGTCTCATCCAGAAGCCACTAGAGGTCCCAGGGTCTCGAGTTACAGGGGCTATCCTGCGGAGGGCCAACGGATCATTGGTTTATTGCTCGGCTCGAGCTGTGTTGATCGCCACCGGTGGCTTTCAAGGAAGCCCCGAGCTGGTCTCGGAGCACATTGGACTGGGCGCTGACAACATCTTTGTCCGATCGAACCCATACTCAACCGGCGATGGCTTCAAGCTGGGCAGCCAAGCCGGCGCAGGAACCAGTCGAGGCCTGTCAACGTTCTACGGCCACCTATTGCCGTCTCCTCTCCAGCGCCGTGACGTCGATCCGTCGCACTTTATACACCTAGCCCAATTCCAGTCAGGCTATTCAGTCCTGGTGAACCGCAATGGACGGAGATTCTGCGACGAGACATTCGGTGATGAAGTCAACAACCAGGAACTCGCACGCCAGCCGGGACGCATCGGCTATATGATCCTCAACGACGACGTCAGGAAGCGTTGGGCGCTGGGCGAGGTCTTCCCAAACGCGGGCAAGATTGATCGACTTGAGAAGGCAAAGGAATTTGGTGGAAGAGTCACAAGCGCACACTCGGTGGAAAAGCTACTTGAGCGCATTGCGCAATGGGGTGTTCCCGAGGTGGCGTTGAAAAAGACAATCTCCGAGTACAACCAAGCGGTGAAGAACGCAGCTACTCAAGTCATTGATGCGCCCGTAGGACTCAACCATGCTCCTCATCCGACGTTCGAAGGAACATCAGATGGCCCGTTCTGGGCATTGGAGGTTCAGCCGTCCATCACTTTCACTTACGGGGGCCTGAAGATTGACACGTCAGCGAGGGTGGCAGACTCCGGCGGGAGACCAGTTCCTGGCCTGTATGCTTGTGGAATGGACGCTGGCGGTTTCTCGAACTGGAGATATGGTGGTGGATTGGCCCAAGCTTTTGTCACTGGACAATGGGCTGGACAGTCTGCATTAAGGGAGCTTGGAGGCTCTACGAAGAGTGCTCAGTCGAAACTGTAGAGAATGAGCCAGATCAATGTGTAGAAAATTCCAATACTGTAGTTGTTTATATACACCTTCATCCCCGTCCGACGCAAAACTGTATAAAAACCACTTCGCCAGTTATTCATGAACCATCTACTGGTATGCTCCTTATATATAACGCCAAAAGTCCCTCTCTCAATACAACTGCTGTCTTCGTACCATGCGAATAAAATCATATGAGATGCTCTGGTCGGCCAGAACCCTAAGTCTTGCTGCCAAGACCGCAGCCGAAATATTCTCCTTCATGATAGTACACCAGCCAGCGGCTCGTGCGATCTCCGCCGCGTGGTCTTTCTGGGAACCGTGGGTATCCAAGTACACCAGAGCCTGTGTCTTGGACTTGGCGTGTCGTTTGGAGATGAGCCCCAAGAGGGGAGCCAAGAAGGTGCGGTCCTGTTTTGGAAGGGTGGAGAAAACTCCGACGGATGTAAGAGCATCCTCAAATGCCGTTGTCTTGCAAGTCACTGCCTTGGTTGTAATCTCAGTCGGAACTGAGAAGCCGAGTGTGAATATTTGCCCACATTCAAGGGAAAGAAGCGCAGAAACAACACATGAGGCTTCGGTAAAAGATCGCCCGATTACCAAGACGTCTTGCCCTTTTATGGCAGACGGACAATGCTCTTGAACCAAGAGGGATGAGATGCCGAGGGAAAGACAGTTGTGCCCAACGAGATGTCCGTCTTCTATGCTAATGGTGTCCACGGATCCAGAGTGAATGGCTTCGGGACTACGAGATGCAAGAAGCAGTTGATCCGAGAAGGGCGATGAGAAATCGAGAACTGCTCCGCCGCAGTCCGCTTCACCGAGGAGCAGCTGTACACTCGAATCCTGTCTCGGGCCTAGCGGGATAGCATGATGAGGCAAGTTGAGCTCATTGAAGCATTTATCCATGAGAGCCGCATCGACATCAGGATCTTGGAACACGTAGATTTTCTTAGGGGTTACTTCGCCCAGCACCGCAAGCACACTTATTTGTGTCAACTTCGATCCAAGTACAGAGTGTAGAGAAATGCATACCCGTTGACTTCAACCAGTGACAGCTGATTTGGCGCACTACTAGTCGGGAGTAGTGGGTGAGTCGTTGCCTGGAGAAAAGGGTTGAGAATTCTTGAGAGTTTTCCGCCTCTCCCAGTGTTGAAGGCTGTAAGAGGAGGACTCGTTGAGGTTGAGGAGTGCCTGACTTTGCCGCGGAACCGTTGAACTTCAAACGTGTCGGTGAGGTCGGTAGCCACGCCTGCAATTTGGACCACATCGCCAAACTCGGAACAGTCTCTGTATGTCTCGAGGGTGTCTGGAGATGTCCAGTCTAGTTGTCCTGAGAAATCGTGATGGGAAGCAATGACCTTCGTGTGGCCTTTGTGAGGCAGAAGCAAAGCTCGTAGGTCGCTGCTGAAGAGATCCTCCAAGTCGATAAACTCGACGCCCCATTGAAGCGCCTTACGGAGGTATTTAATCGCTAGAGTAGTTTCACTCAGAGGCCATCTAGAATGCAATTAGATCGAGACCGTCATGGGGCACAGGGCAACATACTTCCCACCTGATGGTATTAGTCGGATGGCAAAGATGATGGGCAGTTCCGATTGGAGCCTCAGAGTCACCAACTGCTCAGCAACATAATCTAGTGATGGAAAAGTTCCCTCTTGGCCTTCTTCGTGAAGAAGATCGACCCTGAGCTCCAGCGCATCGGCCCCAACAGACACGATGGCCATGTTGGACAAGGCAACTCGGACATTTGGATACGTTAACCCGATGTACACAGATCTCTTCTTTTTCATGATGTGGGCGAATGGCTTGGACTGTCCCGTGACAAATGACAGAAAGCGACAAAAGTCCTTGCGGTGAAACTTCCCGTTCATGAAAAGATACTCGTGGTCAAAAGCATCGACGACCTCAATGTCGCCTCCATGTTGCCTCACTTTGTCCAAGCATCTCAGGTTGATACTCAAGACCGGCGTGTCGCTGTTAGCCTTGCCCAGATGGATGTCTGAAGACGGAACGCATTTTCTCTCATATGCAAAGACAGAATTGGGTAGGATTACATCAGTCAATTGGCTGTTCCTGGGCTGTAAGGCGTAACCCGTTATGCTGGCGGCCAAGTCGATCAGAAATGCGTTTTCGGCATCGTAGACGAGGACCAGACAAGCCATAATGTCTCGTCCCTCGGCGGTTAGCAGTTCTCTGTATTCGCATATATTGGGCTCTCGGCGTGGTACAGTTCACGGAAAACTGACCGAGAGCGGGAGTGGGTAAATATTTAGGCGCTCTGAGGCCATCGGTTGAGCAGTTTGCCAGGATTCGGGAAGGCTTGGTGCATCTCGGAGCCGGCGCAATCCGCCAATCGGACAGCTCCGGGAGTCCGCCAATCCGGAGCGAGAGGGGTTCGACTACCTCGGCTTTCAAGGCGAAATATTGAGAGGGATGATTGACTGTGACAGTAGAGGACGCAATGCTTTTAGATCATACTCTAGTCTATTCAACTATTTCTCCATTCAACCAGATAACATGCTAATATTCGAGACCTTGGTAGTCACCGTCCGCAACCTGCTGTAGGACCTGTGCTTGTTAGTCAAGAGCCCCATCTAGTAAATGTGAAACATACCGAGTCTATAAGGTCCTGCCCCATGCCCTCACACGGCTCTGTTTGTGCATTGTCAGAAGTCACCTGGGACTCGGATGTTGAACCCTCGAATTCGAAATATCCGTCGAGAGCATACATCAGTGAAGACGGGTAATTCTGTGATGCTTCCGAGAATGAAACAGGTGTAGTGATTGATCGGCCTCCCAGAGACGATATTACTGATTGTCCGGACGTTTCTGACTCGACCAGCTGCTCGTGATACTTATAAGGCGTTCCACGCAAGGAACTCAGTCTTTGAGCCAGCGAACCTAGTGAAAATATGTCATCAAACCCGTCGAGGCTGTTGCTGTCAGTGACTTAAAGGCCAAAAGAGAATTAGAGAAAAGACATACCTTGAATCCGTCCAGTCTCCCAACCTGGAGAAAGGTATATGGCTTTGGTCAAAATGGCCTTCAGGGTAACGCTTATAAAACTGAGTCAGGTGCAGGTTCGTCGTGACCAGTGTCCCAGACCGATAATCGCGTATCATCACAGCGTGTAGCCTGTGCATTTGTCTCAGCATTTCGCACTAAAACACCAGTCAGTTGATTCAACCAAGGAGCTCTAGATTATGCCCATACCTGATAGTCCACGAGCACGTTAAGATTCCGCATGTCCAATATTTTCTCCATAACGTTCACAAGATGTGGTTTATGGCTGGCAGCAGACTCGTAGTGAGCAGCGTGAATCAAGACCGTGCCGGCTGAACCGAGACAAAAACTGGATCGCGTTAGTATTATACCAGCACTGCATGAATCCAGGCCAAACTCACGATGTGAAGTATGGCCAAGAGTAGCCATGCATTTGTGCCTGGCCACAGAGCTCTGAGATCGCCACTGCATGTTCAATACATTTCCTCGACGTCTCTTGCTGCCAAGGATCTGATGAATCATCAGAGATACTAGACCCCGAGATTAAGGGAAGAAACTGCCGATAAAGACGGACAAAGGTCGCGTGGTATATGAACCAGCTGAGATAGAATCGATTGACCGTGGTTGTCTGTGAGCAGTCGAGGTTTGCACAAGATATTTCAGACTCAACCCGACCTTTCCACTTGTCCAGTTCGCTGACTATTCCAGACAGATTGGACATTGGATGCCACGGAAAATGGCTATCACCCTGGACTCCTCCCGCCTGTAAGTAATTGTTGCACTTCCCCAGTATAACAGAAATACTAGTGAACATGTACAAAGTGGTCTGCTCCTGGCTTTTGCTGCCACTTTGGGCCCAAAGATCGCTGAACTTCGTAGCTCCGCTGGTGGTGAAGTTTGTCTCTCTAAGCGCGTCGTCGGGAGTTGGAAGTCGTAAGTCTCGCAGTGTGTCGTCGTTGATCATCATCGGCCTATTTGTGCCGCAGACGCTGAAACGATCCATGATATACAGGGTATGGATGCAAAGCCTGACTGAATCGTGATAGGCAGTTGTTTGAGTGTTTCGGGAGGATTCTTTATGCAGTTCCATGCCTTGCATCATGCGAATTGCCGCACCCAGTTTCATCCAAGCTCGAGCACCATGTCCTAGACATTGGAGACAGAGTATTTGCATGATGCTGACTTGTATGCTCTCCAAAGATAGATCTAGGAAACCAACTGCAGGTTCTGAGAGCTGCAGGTAGTCTTCAGCCTGTAGTTTTAAAGTAGCGTCGTTTGTCGTTTTTATGTAACTCGATTTGCGTGTCAGCTTGTCCAAACACCATCATTACTTGAACTCGTAGATCTGTTACTCTCAACTTACCAGGTACACAGTGCGCACAGCGAATAAAGAAAAGCATTGGAGGTTTGGCAGTTGAGAAACTGGCGTCGTAATGTGCCTTCATGAACAAAAACATAAGGGTTCCCGTGGACATGGGTGAAGAACGCACCAAGCATCTCTCGGCGTGTGGGAATATCAGGCCGGGTGCTCTGCGGAAGAAGAACAGGGTCTGTTAAATCTGGAGAATGGTAGTTGGGCGTCTCATTTGGAACTACAGGAGTACTTGATGCATTAAGTGTTTCACTCCGTGGGACCGAAGGCTCTGTCTGCTGTCGCTCGAGGCTGTGTACGCGATTGAGTAGGTCCTTGACCAAATGTGAATTGGGGATTCGCTTTTTCGGGATGGCATCTGAACGACAGGTTTAGTAGGGCCTTACTTAATCCTCAGCAGCTCTATGTGAAGTTGAGTTACCGTAAATGCACTGGAAGCCGTGGCGGTCGCATGCTTCGCAGGTTGGGACTCTTCGAGAGCATTTAGACTGGACAGTGTTAGCCATACGCTAAAGACTCTGAAACTGCATCAGCGTTGTCACACCTTTCTATTGCGACATGATCGACAGCTCATTGGCGACAAAGGCACTGCAGATAGCCTAGGGTTATGGGTGGGATGGAGGGGAATCGGCAGGCGAGGAGCATTTCCGCCTGACTGGGACGAGGGGGCGTCTTGATCGGGCATGACGCATAGTCGACAGATAGCCCGGCCAGGGACTTTCCGAACAGAAAAACACTGCCCAAAGTGAGCATGCTCTTCTGCAGCGAAAGTTCATTTGTGGGATCCTCATAAGACACGCAAATCAAGCCTTACTACTGGGTTCCCCGCGTACTCCGACCCATTCCCCGCCTTGGCAACACATTCGGATAAGTGTTTTCCCTCTTCGTCTTGCTAAAGTGAAGACGCCACCTTCTGGCGCGATTCTTTCTGTAGTCGCTGCAAAAGACCAATTTGTTATGGATTTACTGAAAAGGTGTATTGAAAGTCACCAACGTCGAGCTTTTTCTATACAGTCATAGCTACATGCCTTGGACGCGTCAGAAGACCAACACGGGGATCCATGGGATGTAGATCGGAAATGGAAGAGAAACCTAAGAGGGCACACAAACTACACTACTTAGCGAAAGATACTTTCGCTAACCTATCATCTGCCGACGTGTTTCACGCATATATTAAGTCGTTTTGACGGATAGTGAATTTCAGAATTTGCATTTCGATGAATAACAATGAGGTTGTGATTGTACGAGTTAGAACCTTACAAAGAGGATTTGAGAGTCAATAAAAGCAGTCTGCCGAACAACAATAGAGACGAAAGTCATGTTTGCCCTCATTTTCGTTTATTTGTTTGCTTATTTATCGTTATACAGATTCTTCCGCCTTGCCGTTTAACCTCGTTCGAAAAAGTGGATGTAAGGTCTAGGGTAGGACCCCTCGAAACTGCGGTGCACAGTAGAAGCATTATTACCTAGAAGTTATTCTACCCATGCCTGAGAGACGCCCCGATGCCTAACTTTTGTAAGGATGAAGAAGCACGCATCAGGAAGCGGTGGCTCTCGCTAATATCCACACCTCCTGTCATCCCACGTGAAGGTGAGCTGGGAGGTAATCTCTGTATCGACTGCGCTAGCCAGCATCATCGCGAACTATTCCATTGATGGACGAGGCGGCCCCGCATCAGCCATGTGGAAACAGGGACCTGGGCAAGTATGGGGACATTGAGGCGTGCCGCAGAGGTAGTTATTGCTTCAGCCGTGCCCAGGGTGCTCTATGGCTATTCAATGCGTGGTAAACATTGAGCTGATGATGATATGCAACGTTGACAGGAACGAAAGAAACTGCGGCCATTCATCCCCCGTTCGGAAAGTTTCCTGGTGAACAGAATTAACGTCAATCGGGTACACGTGTCAATCGAGCCAGTGAAGCGAGCTTGAAGATCTCGGCCCGCGACTTGTCTAACATCGGCGATACCCCGACTCGATTCACCAGCAGCAGTTAAAGTATCGGAAGAAAGACGATAGCTAGCAAATTCCCTGCAGATCTCCCACGGTCTAGACCAACAAGGTTCGGTGTCCGACTTCCTCATCCAGGTTTTCATCCTCAGCTATCTGACCCATTGCGGCTCCGCACGGGTGCAAAAGGCGGACAACATTATAAATGCGGTAGCCGGCACACACCTATTCGATGAATGAAAAGAGTCTCGATCTTTAACTCGAAGATACCAGGACATCTACGCCCGTTGCTCGCATGGTTATTCCGTATAGCCCCCGTCCCTGTCGCGGTGCCATGCCCACACGTCTGTACACGAGGGAGGCGACGGCGAGGATATGCTATCCGGGCCTGCCGATTGGAGCACGATTGAGCTAGTTTTACTTGATATCTAGTGCGAACCAGACGCTTGGCACCATGTCCCAGTGCTTCGGGAAGTCCAGCTGGGCCTTGACAGCGCTGTCGTCAAGCCGTCTTGGCTCCCGTGCGCCCAATAGCAAATGACGCGAGCGTGACAGGACATCAGGAAGTGGCACACACGGATACCGGGCTTATCAGAGACGGAATTCTGGGAATGTCTCGGCGGCGTGGGCCAGCGTTTGAGTTTCCGCTAGTCGAATCGAACTCCATCGCGGACAGTCTAGAATCCCGGTAGACCAGGCTAGCCTCGCTGGACGATGCTTGTCACACGACGCAAGAGTCAGTCTCTATCACGTGTGCCTTTGCCTCGTCATCGTAGTCGACCTTTGTCAATGCGTGCTGGGCGCGTTGCTGAGGCTAATCTGCGTGTCATCTTGGTATCTGGCCAGCTTCTTATCGGTGCTGGACGATCTCCCCTGTCGCGCCGTCTCGCTTACAGTTGGTCCAGCTTCGATATAATCCAATGGTCGTACGAGAGCGGACCAATCGCTCGACGCAATCGCCAGCGGTCTAAGTGGTTTGAGCGCTTGTCTTGCTCATCCCTGGTGTGAAGCTCCTGCCTTCCTAAAGTGTCCCGAGTATAAAGCACCAGGGTAGTCTCACGCTCAAGCAAACTTGTTGCCTTGCGTACTCCATCCCATTATCCCAGGTCTGAACAAACACCGACAATGATCAACAACAGTAAGAGTGGGTCGGACGATGGCATTCCCTCGAAAGAGAATGCCATCGCCCAGGTCGTCAGCACGTCTGAAGCTCAGATGTTTGACATTGAAGACAACAAGAATGGCGAATTCCAGCGATCTTTCAGCCCCCGCCAGATTCATGTAAGTAATACTCTGCAGAACAACTAAGTGTGTGTTTCCAATTGCGCTCAAGCTAAACTGACACCTGCTGTTCCGTTTAGATCATTTCTCTCGGCTCGAATATCGGTAGTGGCCTCTTCATCGCCACTGGTAAAGCCCTTGCCGGCGGAGGACCGGGAAACATGGTGATCGCATATATGCTCGTTTGCTCTTGCGTGTGGGCCGTTCTTCAGACTCTGTCTGAGATGACTATTGGGTTTCCGACATCTGGAAACTACATCGACTATGCCGGACGTTGGGTTGACCCTGCGCTGGCTTTTGGTGCTGGATTCGCTGAGTGGCTTGGTACGTGCTGGAATCTATTTGAATGACGAGATCGTGACTGACATTATTGGATAGGATGGACCGCAGTCGTCGGTGCTGAAGCCGTATTCTTCAACATCCTGATAAAGTTCTGGTCTCCCGATGGAATTCCTCTAGCAGCGTCTCGTAAGAATCCCCTATTAGTGTGTGGGGACCTCATTAACAGAGTACTCAGTCACCATCTTTACGTTTGCGACCCTAGCCATTTTTATGCTACCTAACAAGGCCTTTGCCTGGTTTGAGTACGTCACGTCGCTTATCAAGATCTTCCTGTTCCTCATGTTCATCCTGCTCTCGATTGCCCTGGTTGCCGGTGCTGGCCCAACAGGCAAGGTCCACGACGGAGCGTACTGGAGAGATTTGCCAGTATTCAAAAACGGGTTCTTCGTGAGTATCAACGCTCGGTCAACATGACGACTGGTGGCTAACAGTTGCAGGGATTTGCAAATGCTGCGTTATTGGCCGTTTGGGCTGTTGGAGATCAGGTCTTCATTGGCATTATGGGTGGAGAGGCTGAGTCGCCGCGCTTTTCCATGGCTCATGCGACGAAGCTGGTCCCCTTCCGCGTGAACTTCATCTACATGTTGAGCGTATGTCGGACATTCTTCTACTTCAAACGTCCGTGTACTAACCAGCCAATAGGTCATCTTCATCACGCTCCTCATCCCGTCTGATGACGATCGCCTTCTTGGTGGCAGCGGCGTCACATCGTCGCCATTTGTCCTCGCCGTCACCAATTCAGGAGTCAAGGGAATTGCCGATATCATGAACGCTTGCATGATCATCGGAATCCTGGCTATCGCTGCTGAATCCATCTACCTCGCCTCCCGAATCCTGCGGACAATGGCCCACCAAAAGCTCATTCCGGAGTTCATCGCAAAGGTTGATGCACAGGGACGCCCGAGGTGGTCGCTTGTGATCACGGGTGCGACTGCGCTGCTTTTGACCTACCTCAACCTGAACGGTACGCCCTCTGTCACTTTTACCATTGGGATCAATACTAATCTTCTTCAGGCGACGGCGCAAAGGTGTTCAACTGGTTGTTGTCAATCACCAGTGCCTCCTTTTTCATGAACTGGATGATCATCGCCTTCACCTCCTGGAGATTCCACCAGGCCCTCACCGCGCAAAACGACCCGCTCTTCACGCAGGTGTACTCGTGGAAGTCTGTCGCGTGGCCCATCGCGCCCGCGTGGCTGATGGCAGTGTCGACCCTGCTGTTTGCATGCTGTCTCGGCGCCGGTATCGGTGACCTGGTAAGTCTTGCGGATTCGGTCCCCTTGGTGTTTAAGTGCGCTAACTGGAGTCTTAGTCCACCACCCCTTTCAGCGCAGAGATCTTCTTCCAATACGTCATCGGCATCCTCATTATTGTCGTCTTCACGGGCGTGTACAAGGTCGTTATGAAGACTCCTTGGAGGGACCCCAAGACGGCGGATCTTGTGACTGGCAGACGCACGCTCAGCGAGGCAGAAATCACCCAGCTAGACGAGTACTACGCCATGCCTAGGTGGAGGCGTTTCTTGACCTATGTTGCTTTGTGGTAACCCAGCAGTGGCTGTGGTTGGCTTGGTTTGGCGCATTTAGGGTTTACGAGGTAGCTGAACTTGAAAGCAAGTGATAGAGGGGGTTAGAGAAGATAAAGACGCAGTGTCCCAGAGTACAGAAGCCGGCGTCCATCGGTCCATCGGACAGAGTTAGCTTATTCCTGTGGGCCAATACACACAGCCTCCATCTTCAACATTGTAACTCTAAGCGTAACCTGGCGAGTGAAAGCAGAGAGCTTCTTTGAGGGGAGATTCTCGATGTGAAGGCGACGAGGGTTCATTGCTCCCATCATGAGCTGAAAAGTAATACCCTTGCCGCAACTAATCTCATCAGGCGGACTTTTGCAGCCTCTCCCTTGTCTCTGCGTCCATTCCATTGGTGTTCTGCAAACATCGGCGGTTTGGGCTCCGCGCTGCCGATCTGAAAGCCCCCTTGACGTAGCGCAGGATCGGAGATGTCGGCGCCGATATACCGACCCGGCAGAGTGTTCTAGATCGCTATTGGCTGGTTCTGCACAGGGCCGATGGAAGTGGAGCTACAGGGCTGGGCGCAGTGAGGCGGATGGGCGTTGACCTTGTGAACAGCCACAAAGGCCACACAAGACGGACGGAGGAATGGAGGAGAGATTACTTTCTGAGGAGAAAGGTTGGTAATAGAGTTGCCCGATTGAGCTTATCATTCGAGCTTTCAATAGCATGTTTGTAGCAATGAGTATACATATCCTCTTCACCGTCCCTGTCCCAACGTGTTGTATCGTTCACTCACGGCCACGACTAACAGTGCAGCAAGTCAACAACAAGTCATCAAATCGACAGTCAACAAACCAACAAGTACACGGCCAACCAGCCAGCAATCATGTCCACTGCAACCCAAGAAAAAACCCCTCAACGCTACCACTATGACCCTTCTCTCGCCGCTGCCATCATCTTCGCCGTCATTTTCGGCCTCTCTTCCCTTGCCCACACTTACCAGATTGTAAAGGCGCGCACGTGGTGCTTTATCGCCTTCCTCATCGGAGTTCTCTGTATGTCTTTTCCTATTTTGGTCATCCCTCACTCCGTCTTCGCATCTAACAACCCCCAATAGTCGAGGTTGGAGGCTACGCCGCTCGTGCTGTCAACGCAAACCAAACTCCGGACTGGGCGAAGGCCCCATTCATCGCCCAAACTTTGCTCCTACTCTTGGCTCCCGGCTTGTACACTGCCTCGATATACATGGTATTCGGTCGCATTGTCCGCACGTTGGAAGCAGAGCATCACTCGCTCGTCAGGGTCAACTGGTTGACCAAGATCTTTGTCGTCGGCGATGTCCTCTCCTTTGTGATACAAGCCATCGGTAAGCACCACAAAACCTTCCGAGCTCCGAAACCAGCTTCGCTAATACATGCTAGGTGGTGCGATGGTTGCAAATGCCGATAGCAAGCATGTTCTCGACAAAGGCCAGAACATTGTCCTTGCCGGCCTAGGCATCCAAATTTTCTTCTTTGGAATATTCATTGCCGTAATGTCCTTCTTCCACTTCCGCATCGTTCGACACCCGACCACTGCCAGTGTTGAAATCACCCTTCCCTGGAAACGATACATCTTCGTCCTATACGCTGCGTCGCTATTGATCATGATTCGTTCCATTTTCAGGGTCACAGAGTTCGCGGGAGGACCAACAGGCACACTACAGACCAATGAGGCATACATTTACTGTCTAGATTCAACCCCTATGCTGATCTGCGCGCTGCTTTTCAACATCCAACACCCGAGCCTCGTGCTTCGAAGGCCGCAATACAAGCCATCCCAGACCCAAGTGGATATGGTCAGTGCGTAATCCCACCATTGCGCACCAACCTATGTGGAAGGAAGCATCGTATATAGCTGTGAGATGGAAAATCGGCACTCGCAAGCTTGAAAGAGATATGATGGAGGAATCACTATAAGGGAGGTGAATTATTTAGAACCATCTACGAATTTAAACCCTTCTTTGGTGCTAGCCCAACTGCCGCTAAATTAGCTACTGCTCCAATTCCTGCGCTTGTGGGCTGACATGGGCTGTGACACAGCCTCATCAAACAAGAGGACTTTTGGCAACCGAAGGCCACAGGCCATTGGCGACTGTAGCGCCAGGACCCTTTAGAGCGTGGCCCGCCGGGAGGTGCCAGCCCTAGTGCATTGGACACAGCTATCCCGGCCAGCCCTGGTCCTGTGGGTATAAGGGTTCCAGCAGGGTCCAGGGGTTAAGATTTCAGCGTGCCTTTGTGCCCGGGTTCTTCCTCCCCATGCCCTCAGTGTTGACTGTCTATGGATACCGATCTCGGATGCCTAGTACAGATCTGGATTTATATAACGGGTACGGGGACAGCATACACAGCCTGGATTTGGCATATATATTTGACGGCTCGTCGTTGCTGTTTCTGCATTCTTGCCTTGTCGCTCCCATCTCTACTCTCATTAAACTAACGAAAACACGCAACAAAAGAATATCAAGGAGCCTCTCGGCCCATGTTTTTCTCAAGATGGCAAAATCAGGAACACGCCCGACAATTGCAATATACCCCATCCTCCCGTGGTACATAACCAAACTCTCCCAAACGATATCAGCATGCATCGTTGCGGTCATCATGTTCCAAATCATGCCTGGTGGGGATGAAGTCCGCCGGACTACTCCGACGACACTGTACTTTGTAAGTCTTCGCTACTGATGCCGCTGTACTGAGAAGGGTATTAACCTCGAGAACACGACAGTTGCAAGGAGCTGCATTTGTAACCATCATGGCAAATCTTGTGATAGGAGTGTGGATCAATCGCCGGGGGGCTATCCCTAAAGCAAGCGCCGTCGTAAATACAGTTCTTGCGATCCTATGGGCGGCTGGCTACGGGTTCCTCGTCTCCTCGACTACATCTGTCATAACACTACCATGCACTGCTACATACTTCACCACTCCTCGTGGAATCAGCTCTTGTCGGTATTACAAGGTTTTGATTGCCTTTGGAGCTACTGGTCTGTAAGTTTTCCAAACCCGGAAGACCTAGTCGGAATCGCACATACCCAGTTACTTCTGTAGGGCCTACAAATACAACTTCTAATATGTTTTACAGGCTAAGCACGATTACTATGATTGTTCTAGACATCATGGCTACCCGAAGGATGAAGCAAGGAAAGAGCATTGTGGCAGGTCATGAGAGACTATTGGCTGGAGCCAGTGCTGAAACTAGCTACCGACGCGTGTCGGAGGAGGAGCGGGAACTTTCCACACTGATGCCTGCAAGTCTAGAGCCTACACGGCACGAAAGGGCCACAATGCGGTAGAACAAATTAGGGTAGAAATAGGGCTGAGCTTTGTTTTGTATTAGCAATTGGTCGATGATGTTCTATGAATCCTCTAGTTATAGAAGGATTCTCACGATCAACAAAAGCCAACTTTTTCTTCTTTTTAGCATTGATTCACCTATCAGTTCAATCGACACTAAATTAGATGGATTATAAGTGTGCAGATGTGATTTTTCCACTGGGGGGTTTACAGCTAAAACAACAAGCCCAAGATCGAGCTCGGATGAGGCTTGATTTCAAGATGTGAAAATAGTACTAGACGACCTGAAGCCGCATATATCGGGCCGTCCAACGTTGTGTTCAAGCGCCGTTGGGGTAGCGGGCACGAGTATGTTGGCTTGACATAGCATTTCCATCCCTGAAAAGCTAACTGAAGACTGGACCAATGCTTGTGCAAAGAGCAGGGATTCACGCCAAGCACCTCATTTTCTGATCGGCGACCATCTGATACTAGACCATGTTGTCACCCTGTCGGGTCCCACCTCACAGCAGCCCGGCAACCCGGGGACCTAATCTTACAATCGGCGACCATCTTAAAGTCGGCGACTATTTTAAAACAGCTGTAAGGTCGTTAAGCTGGGGCCTCCTGTATATTATATAAATGATTAAGCTAGGAAAACGAGTGACGTAGTCGGCTGTAATCTATGGAAACCAATTTCGACAGATTGCCACGTGTCACATCCGGGTTAACAACTTTTATTCAGCTATTAGAACTTAGCACCCTCTAGAGCTAGCCTCAAGCTTTATTTCATCCTTCTATGACCGGCTCTATCTAGAAGTATTACAGCAAGCTCACCCTCACAGCGAGCATGACATTTCAGGTCGGCCCGTCCTCCGCGCATGTTCATCGCAAGTCCATCGCAGCCTTGAATAAATGCAAAGAATTATTTACCCGCTGTGTACGGGCAAAAGGCATCTGTGACATTGACCGGGCCTGCACTCTGAACGATTCCGCCGCCTGGGATATAAATGCGATCGCCCATAGCCACCGCTGAAGTACCGTGCCGCGGTAGCTTCATAGGCCCCAACCTCTTCCATGTTTCCGACATAGTATCGAAAGCCTCCGTCTCGTTGAACACGCCATGGGAGCCTTCGGCTTCATTGCCCTCTCCACCGAAGATGTACACCGATTTCCCAATAGTACCGGCAGAAACACCGCCTCGCGCAGTCGGCATCCTGGCAGAGCCCGTCTTCCAGCCACGTTTTGGGTGCTTCAGGTCCAACGCAAACACAGTGTCCCTGAAGTTGTGCTGCCCAAAGTACCTGCCGCCGATCACGTAGTACGTGGAGCCCACCACTGCGCCACCGGCGTGATCTCGTCCCTCTGGGATGTAAGTAGCAGGCCCAGGCAACGTAAGCCAGGTTTCAGAGCGCGTGTCAAAGGATAAGACCGAGTTAATAGAATCTTGATAACCAGTAATGACGCTGAGCTGGGTCATGCCTCCTGCCAGGTAGATGGTTTTGCCGTAGACTCCCATAGCTGCGCTTCCTCTCTCCAATTCGTTGGGGATTGGGTCTAGCGACGTCCACTTGTCCTTCACAGGGTTGTAGACCCAAGAATCAGGCACAGCTTTCCATGCGCCATCTGGGGCAACCGAGAGACCACCTAGAAGGTAAATCTTGTTGTTCACCATAGCAACGTTGGGATGGTTGACTTTGAACGGCGCATCAGAAGCCGAGCGCCAAGTGTTGCTAGGAATATCATATAGCTGCATGATGTCGGTGGTACTGTAGCTTCCGTTCTCGGGAATGATGCCGCCCAAGACCGCGATCGTATTGCGGGAGAGTGCAACCGTTGTGTGCTCCTGCCGTGGAGCGATAGGAATAGGAGCGAGGTCTATCCATGCACCGTCTTTACAACGCAGGCACGATCCCATGGCCATGCTTGCGAAGCCAAAAAAGGCAAGAAGATTGGTTGTAGTTCGCATCGTGGAGGTGTTCTCGACAGTTACTGATGATATGAGTAGCTTGTGTTGTATGAGTGTCTATTATTTATTGACAACTGGTACCAGCAAGTCTTAAATACTAGACGATGGTCCTCCTAGTTCTTGGTCTTACGTATGTCAAGTCGTGTGAGCTGTCGGTGTTGTTCGGTCGAATTTCCAGGGGTTGACTAAGCATGTCTCAAATGCTCGTAGGCTCACGTCGGAGAGGTCCTGTACTTTAGTAGCGTGTAATCACTACCCTCAACAGCACACCCTACAGTTATCCACCAGCATCTATCACTGTCTTGCAAGATAGCTATGTTCGGGAGATTATTTCTCACTTGGGTAGGATTGAAACATATTTCTTTCCAATTAGCAAGTCAAAGTGATTTATTTATAGTATTTTAAGCCTTCAATTAAGGCACAGGCTAGTCTAATTAATTTACTTCATTTTTAGTCTGCAATCGTTCACATTTGCAATTGGGTCGTGTAAGCCGTCCTCACTATTAACCTCAGATGTTCATTGATGTTCCATTAAGCCTCATTGTCGAACTCAACGGAAGTGAACGCACATGTCTTAAATTCATGCCTCCACGTCTCCTCACTCTTGCTCGATCATCCCAGTGAGCAAAAAACGCCCGCCGGCTCAACTTTCACAGATCGAAGCTCACGACAAAACCCGATGCTGTAGATCAATACTCAAGGCGTCGTAGGGGTGCTGACTAATATACCTTGCAGCATAGCCTACCCGTAATGCGACGACGCGACAGGACGTGACGCTGCTTCATCGACAGCACTCTCTCGCGCGGAAACATAGCCGTTTTCCTGATGTATCTATTGAACGTCAAGACCAAAAGGCTTGAGGCATTTTCCGATGGCAGCATCCCTAAATATGGCATTCTTTCGCATACGTGGGGCCAGAACGAGCCCACCTTTGACGACTTCCAAAGCAGCTCACGGCGCTGGAAACTGAGAATAGGATCCCACTCGTTAAAAGTCAACGGCTGTTGCGCGCAAGCAGCATCGGACGGGCTTGACTATGTCTGGATTGACAACTGCTGCATCGACAAAAGGAGCAGCGCTGAGCTCTCCGAGGCCATCAATTCCATGTTCACATGGTACGCCAATGCCGCCGTCTGCTATGTTTATCTTGGCGACCTTCGTCCTGTGGCTCGACCACGATCCCGCAACGGTGTGCGGCCAATATCATTTGACGCTGCACAGCTCGAAGACCTTGAGAAAGCCAGGTGGTTCACCAGAGGATGGACGTTGCAAGAGCTTCTAGCGCCGTCCTTGCTGAAGTTCTACGACTCAGCTTGGAACCTCGTCGGCTACTCGAGCTGGATCGATGCTGACGGAACTGCTACCTGGGAGGTCCCTCGTATTACTCCGTTTCTGGCTGAAGTCACCGGGATACCCAAGAGATATCTACAAGGCGAGGACCTGGGCCAAGCTTCCGTGGCCGAGAGGATGCGTTGGGCAGCCAGCAGGCAGACTACGCGCAGGGAAGACATGGCGTACTGCCTGCTTGGTATGTTCGGCGTCAATATGCCACTGCTATACGGTGAGGGCGCGGGCGCGTTCGTGCGCTTGCAGGAGGTGATCTTGAAAAAGCACGATGACCACTCCGTCTTTGCGTGGGGATTTAATAACGATGCACTCATACCCGGGCAAGGCGGCGACAGAGGGTGTTCTATGGCTGTTTCGCCGGCCGAGTTCCAATGGTGTGGCGAGGTCACCGCACGCCGACCAGAAGACGAACCGTCCCATCACTACGAAACGACAAACGTCGGCATCCACATCGAGCTGCCATTAATCCAGCTGCGGTCGGGAGAGTATCTAGCTCGTCTGAACTGCACCGTCAACTCCGGCCAGCCCGACATCCTGCTGGAGGACAAATACCTTGCCCTCATCCTAACCCAGTCTCGAGACCTGAAGAATGTCTTCTACAGGCGCCGCACAACCTCGCCAACCCTCGTACCGGTTCGGTTCTTTGAGCAAGCACTCCGCCACAGCGTCTATCTGGCCCCGGCTCCTTCAATTAGCCACCGCCAGATGAGAAACGCGCCTCTTTTTGTATCGGCCGCTTGCTCAAAACTCTTCAGCGTCCAATACACGTACCCAGACGTTCTCGATATCCACGAGGGTGTATACACCCTCATTAGTGACCTATGGAAGCACTTGAAGGACGGAAATGGCATATTTCTGGACTGTATTAGCGTCACGGGCCAGAAATTTGCTATTCAAGTCCAGTTTCTATGGGAAAATGATGGATCCGAGAGCGGTATGAATCAGATTGCATCAGCCTCTATGAGCGTCTCGTATCGACGGCATGTCTGCTCCATGGTGGAGCTCATGCTGCCCTCAGAAGCTGCGGACTGTCCTGAGATGAGTTGGCAGGCGAAAGCCGTCATTGAGGGTCGGGAGATCGTTCTGGAGCCAGCTGAGAGCAATCAGTGGAGCATTGAGCTTGCGCTGTAGGCCTATTCGGGGCAGGCAAAGTGTTATCAAATGATGCTATCTCTCATCATCATGGCTCAAATATTTGGTTATATATAGTCTATCACTCTGATCTGTCAGAGGACATCGAATAAGGCTAAAAATACTATAAATGGTCTATGCCTCTTGTGGAGTAGTTTATCCTCTTGTTCTAAGTAGCATTGACAAAGTCATGGTGGGCAAGTTCGTAAAGGAAGCCAGAAGTAAGCTTAGCGTGCTGGGTAATGTGGTCAAAGTCGATCTTGTCAATGGTATCGTTCGGAGTGTGGATATGAGGGTTGTGGTTGCCAAAGGGCGTCTCAAAGAGAAACGACGAGGGAAAGCCGTTGCGGGTGGCGGAGGCGTGATCAGAGCAGGCGTATCCACACTCGGATTCCTCATAGGGAATGTCGGCGTACTCATCAATGAGGACCTTGAGGAACTCGTTCTGGCTGGCGTCGGTGTTGTCGGTGACCAGGCCGAAACGCTCGACGCCGTCACGTCCCTTGTAGCCGACCATATCCTGGTTAAGCATGGCCTCGACCTGAATCCCAAGGCGGGAGTAGGTGTTGAAGATATCCTGCGAGCCTAGCAGGCCAGTCTCCTCGGCCGAGTACCAGTGAAACTCGATGGTGTTGGCGTGGTCGCCCTCGGCGATGCGCGGGTCCTTGAGGAAGGCTGCAAGGACATTGAGCAGCATAATAGATCCAGAGCCGTTGTCGTCGGCACCCGGGGCACGGCCGGCTCCACGGTCGTTGGAAATGACCGAGTCAAGGTGGGATCCGACGATGACGGTCTTGAGGCGGACCTTGCCGGGGATGGAGACAATAATGGAAGGCTGGGACCATGCCTGGTGCTGGATCAGGCGGACCGTGGCGAGGGGATGTTTCTTGATAACCTTCTCGACTTCCTTGTGAAGCCATTCAGCAGCCTCAACGCCGTACTTGGAATTGAAGTAGCGGTTGTGGAAAGAAGAGAACTTCTTGAGCTGTGACTTGATCTTCTTGAGGTCGATGTTCTTGATCATTTTTTGAACATTGGATTGATATTGAACCTTGTCTGGGTAGGACGCGGTAACGACCATCAGCTGAGACGTCGCAGGCTCGTGATCCTTCCACTCGGTGATGTCAAAGAAATGAACATGGTCCTGGGAGGTGGTCAGCCATTCATCATTCCTCACAAGCAGAGGCCGGACAGCTCACGTCAATCATCTGGAACTTCTCGTCCTCGGTGACCTCAACGATCTGGCCAGGGCCTATCTCAAGGGTGAAGAGCTTTCCCGCACGCTCTACGGACGGGGCAGTGGCCGAGACCGAGGCGGCAAGGGCCACGATGAGCGGGGTGGTGTAACGCATGGTGGGCGACTTGAGAAGGTAAGAGCCTGCTTGAGGTTCCAACTCAGAGAAATCGTATCAGATAATGAAATGCAGCTGAGGAGAGAACCAGAAAGAAGGAGAGGCTACAGCTCTTGGGCATATCAACCTGATATAGCTGCAAGCTTCACGATTTTGAGGTGTCATCGTTCCGCATGATCCGGCACACAGAGATCGGTCGTACAGGCCAGGCCAAAGTATCAACCACCGACCCCTCACCATGACCACCGTTAGCAATTGACGAGGGCCTTTGAGGAAAGATCTACGACGCTCGACGAGTTGCCCAGAGGCCTGGTGCTGACGTGCTACTCCATAATGGGAAGCTCAACAGAAGCCAAGCTCATGGGCGGTCGGCATCTTCCAGAACGGACGGAAGCTAGCATCATGCTTAAGATAAAGTTAGCCACCCGCGAGCGCCGGTTCCTGGAGGAATATGCAAGGCACCCCTGACCGCCAAGCTGGGCAGTGTTGGTCTCCCCGCATGTCACAGTGATACAATGACACGACGACTGTGTCTTGGGCAAAGTTTCAAGAGGGGTAAATAAGCACCAAGCAGGCCGATGTGACGGTGACCTGACCATATTTGTAGGTGCGGCCTGGAACATAGCTACCGAGAGGCCAGTTCTCCGGAGGCCGCCCTATTCCGGCAGGTCAAATGGTGCGCCAAGCGGCCTATCAATACGATGATCCGATTTCACTTGGCGCATAACCGCCAAAAGTTCCTGGATACGAATGACGATGCGGGGAAACAGAGGTATGATCAATACACGAGCTTGCAGCAATGACGAATCGACCAGTCGCTTTGAATCCTACATTTTGAACTCCGTATAGATACTTCAAGCCGAGTATAAACATCCGCAAGACACTCCGCTCTTTGTTCACGCTAGTGCGGCACGTTTCAGAGACGTCTTTGCGCTTATTCAAAACCGGTCGGAAATCACCATGGCAGCAACCCGCATCAGGACTTGCTACTCAGGCGATTTGTTAATGATCTATTCAACATCACGAGGAAGGACCGCCGTTAAAATGCGCAGACCTCACAAGATATTATCGTATTGCCGCAACCATAGAGCTGAGGGTCTGTCTGTGTGGTGTTATTTGTGCTAAGCTCTGCACGAAGTAGAAATGTGCTTTTTACGAGGTAGTCCGCTGTCGATCGGCGAGGCAATGTGCATAGCGAAAAAGCTAGCCACCAATTATAATCCGACAAGTAGTTGACAGACGAAGACGATACTTTTGAAATTCGCGCAATCAACAATGCCGCCACCATGAGGTAGCTACACTAACCCCCAACAAACGCAACGTACGGGTTTCTACTCCGCCCTAGACCTATTTGACTCGAGTGCTATTATTTCAACTTCAAAGGTACAACATCGAGATAATTCCAATCCCAAGAGAAGAAGTGAGCCCTATGGTTTGGAACCTATTTTGATTGTTCCTTAAACGTCGTTAACGTCGGTCGAAGTTAATGTCACAGCCAGTTATTGAGATCTCCAGCTTTATCAGACTGATAGTCATTTTAGTCCTGCAATTAGCTTACCAGCTTCCTCGGGTTGCCTTATATAATGTCGTCCGCAACCTACGCGAAAACCTATGGTTCATATGTTTCCCTCCAAGTTAACTCGATTATTAGTTTACTTTCCGGCCTTTTCTCTCTACCAAGCTCAAGTTTCAGCAACCCTCACTTTGTATCTTGTAAGTATCATCTCCGCTCATACTGAAACGGTACGTCTCTTCATTTCAACCTACAAGGGTCTTCAACTCTTCGTCGTCCCGTCCCGATCTGGTGAGGCCTGAGGCGTCAATCTCGCGGTCACATCACGTGGCCAAGAGCCCCTCAAGACCCCCCGCTCTACCATTCTTTTCAGCACGGACAGCTCAGGATCACAAAATCTCGCCGGCCATCTTTTCTTTATCACGGCTTTCTTGACCATGAAGAAATCGCGGTATCAGCTAGATTCAGGCGGCGATGCGGAGCTTATTTTAGAAGCCCAACCTCCATCAGAATTTCTTTGGTCTGCCGATAGATTACAGTTGAGCACAATCAAGACATCTCCCAGTTCAGAATCCAGCGATGTTGGCCCATCTCCAGAACCTCATGATAATACTCAGTCCTTATCAACTGTTCCAGCTCAGGACCAAACAGACAATGAGGCAACTTGTGTTCGAATGCGAGTTTCGTCGAGACACTTGATTCTCGCTTCACCCTTCTTTCGAATGATGCTAGAGGGCCCATGGAAGGAGTCCAGTCCTTCAAACTCATCACTCCGCGAGATACAGGCGGGTAGCTGGGACCTCGATGCTTTTATCATTGTACTGGACATCATTCATGGGCACCACCGAGCTGTACCAAAACATCTCAGCCTCGAGATGATCACCAAAGTCTCCATCATTGTTGACTATTACCAATGCCAAGAGATCATGGAAGTCTTTGTTGACCTCTGGATCAAAGCCTTGGAGCACAAGATTCCAATGTCATATGGCAGAGAATCGACTCTATGGATACTCGTATCTTGGGTATTCTCGAGGCTTACCATTTTTAAGCGAATGACGGAGCTGGCCGTTACAAGTAGCGAAACGCTCATGGATGCCTCGGACCTCCCGATACCAGCGCATATATTAAGTGCGTGGTTCCTTTTCTCGCTCCCTCTCAAGCTAACAAGTAACATGCTGCAATTGATCTCAAGAGGCAACTGGCAGTAGGGCGGAGATTTGCAATGCTTTATGGCCAACTCGACAACAACATCATCACCGCTGATGGACCAGGGTGTTCGTTTGAGTGTTCATCAATGCTACTCGGCTCACTGACTGTGGAACTACGCAAGAATGGTCTTTTGAACCCGCGAGTCATAATCCCATACGCCGGCCACAGCATAAAAAGTATCGACGAAATGATTTCTACCTTCCGGACTCCAAAGTGGGTTTCAAGCGATGGGCGCGGTGTTTTTCATTCGTGCAATCTGAAAAAGGTAATCAAGCCCACTCTCGATACCCTAGCGAGCGAAGTCTTCGGATTGAATCTGCTTGAAATTCAGCTTTCCGCTCTCAGCAAGTTGTTGCGCGGTGGTTGCGCGGTGGTTGAAAGTTCATTCCAGGAAAGTACGGCCAGTTGAGAGTTGTGGGAGGCACATGGTTGAGGCAGGTGATGAAAACACAACCGGTGTCATCGTTGTTTCCCTTGATAACGACCGCAGGAAAATCTCGGCAGCTGTTTGGCACGGCGTATTTTTGTTGTATGTTCACTAGTTGACTAGGTATTCCGCTGGTGTCGAAGTGGCGACTATGGGATCGTAAGGCAGAATGAACCAATGTGATAGGCATTCCAACTTCCACTCACTATCTAAGGGTCCGCCTATGATATTACTGAGATATAAGTAAGGCCCAATGCTCCAGCGGGTGAGAAATATCGCCCAATGATCCTATCAGGTTTTGCTGTTGGTGAAAACAGAGGCGGATAATACGACGTCCAAATCCGGTAATATTGCGAGAACCCCGCACCCCGCACATGATCAGGCCATGTGTAGTAGCGTGGAATCAGAGCAGGTAACTTACCCAATACGGAAACTTTTAGAGAAACCGTTCCCCTAAATACTCGGCATACTTGTTTAAGGCGCCTGGGGTGGTGAATGCCTGCCATTGTAATTCAGGCTCCAGATACTCGTGAAATTCCCTGAAGAAGCATTGAGGGGCTTCTATTTCGGAGTATCCCGTCACGGGGACCAGCGCATATCGCCGATAATGTATAAAACCTAGACCACCTTACTTTAGAATAAGATTGCCGCTCAAATCTTGTCACCAGGACTCAACCACTGAACAGAATCAACATTACCGACATGTCATCCAGAGACGGCTACTCATGGACCCAGGGCCAGGGCCTCAAGGCCGGTGTCCCATGCATCGGAGCGATTCAACCCCCTTCGAATGTCAACCCGACAACTCCTCAGCATTTTGACGCCGTCGTCGTCGGTGCTGGGTACTGCGGACTCACAGCAGCACGCGATGCGTCTTTGTCCGGTAGCACTCCCAACTCCTCCAACTGTGCGTCGCTGACATTTGTATTACCCTTAGGCCTTAAAGTCCTGCTTCTCGAAGGGCGCGACCGCATCGGAGGCCGCTCATGGTCCTCCAACATTGGTGGATATCCCTTTGAGATGGGCGGCACCTGGGTTTACTGGGGTCAGCCGAACGTCTGGCGCGAGATCATGCGGTACCAGATGCAGGACGAACTTGAACTGTCATATGACTTTTCAAAGGGCATCAATCAGTTCATCTTGACCAATTTAGAGGGGACGCAGAAGCTCAGTCACGATGAAGAGGTTTGTGAAGCCTAAGCTCTATCGACCGTTTCTAATCTCAACAGGATGCAATCATGGAATCGGGCCTCCGCAAGCTGGTCAACGTCGATGGCGAATTTGGCAAGAAGATCATGCCCTTTCCGCACACAGCAAATTTCACGCCAGAGGCTCTCGAATACGACCACGTCTCGGTCGCCGACCGGATCGCCGAGATCAAAGACTCACTGACGCCAAACGAGCGCCTTGGAGTCGAGGCATTCGCCCTACTCTGCAGCGGCGGTACACTCGAGACGACTAGCTTCCTTGAATTTCTGCATTGGTGGGCTTTGAGTGAATACTCATACGACGGGTGCATCAGGTATCTTGTCAAGTACAAGTTTCGCGGAGGGCAATCGACCTTCGCGATTCGTTTCTTCCGCGAGGCGTTGGCTACGGGCAATCTGACGTATGCTTTCAACTCGCCCGTTGCGAGCGTCGACGATGCCCAGGGTGGTGTCACGGTCACGACTCGAGACGGTCGGAAATACACAGCTGCAAAGATGATCAGCGCTATGCCTCTAAACGTCCTGAACTGCGTCAAGTTCAATCCCCCGTTGCCGACAGGAAAGAAGACGGCTGCAGATATTGGCCATGTCAATCAGTGCATCAAGGTCCATGCCGAAGTTCGCAACACCGAGTTACGTTCGTATACCGGGATTAGCTACCCAAATAACGGACTGTACTATGCCCTTGCCGATGGAACGACGCCGGCGGGCAACACACACATTGTGAGCTTTGGAGGACAGCACAATCACTTCCATCCGGAGGAGGATATGCAAGTGACCCTCAACGCGCTGCAGGGGCTTGTCCCAATGGACGTTGAGCGAGTGGTAAGCCAGACTTCCAATATAAATATTCAATGCTGACTTCATAGGTCTTTCACAACTGGTCCAAGGATGAGTTTGCAAAGGGAGCATGGTAAGATCGCTGTATCCCACACCGCACCGCACCGCAAACTAACACGGCGCAGGTTCTTTCCCGCACCGAATCTTTTGTCGAATCACCTTGGAGATATGAGAGCGCGTCAAGGGAACATCTTCTTTGCTAGCTCTGACTGGGCACTGGGTTGGCGGAGTTTTATCGACGGGGCGATTGAGGAGGGCAGTCGGGCGGCTGTCATGGTTCGCGATTCCATTTTGAATTCGTCTCTAAAGCCTAAGCTAGCATGATCTTTTAGCCAGAAAACTCTTTCATTGAGCAAATAACAGCGTCTTTCTTCACGTCAAAATGCTCAAAAACCTCCGGTTTATCCTACGCATTCATGCAGTTTAGCCAACCACCGTTTTGTCTCTCACATCGAAGACCCTTCTTCCCTCTTTTGCGCTGACGTCGCGTCGGTTCTAGGGTTCAGATGAAGGTCTTAATCTCTCACAGAGCGTTGCAGATATCATGTCAAGACTCTGGATTCCATCCGCGTTTGATGGACAATTGGTTTCCTTATCTTGGGTGGCAAGGTGGGCGACTTGTTGTTTGCCTCCTCCACGCCAACGCTACCACATGCATGACGCTTGTCCATGTTTAGATAGTTTCGTGTTTAGACCCTTTTCAGTTCACCAATGAAGATGGAGCGAAATGTCGCACATTTTTGTAATTGGCGTAGTTGTGATCCCGCCTGCGCAGTCTCTGTACCCACTACGAGTTCCTTCAACCGGCCGTTTATTCAAGTCAGCTCTATACAGTCACCTTCCACGCCTCTCAAAGCACAATTCTTGGCACTCAATTCACTGGATGCGTCAATAACCTGAATTACTTCCCGTCTTGGCGGATAATTGCTCCTATCACTCTCCGCTGGCTATGTCCCTGGCTCGTCGAAATAATGGTACCCTCTTCCGTGGCAGCCGAAGTGGCATTAGTACCTCGGTAACTGACAAGCATGGCCAGGATGTTACGAATGCTGCAAAAGGCGTATCAAATGCGACAAAGCGGAGCCAGAATGCTTCAAGTGTCTGAAAAAGGGCATCAGCTGCTCTGGCCAGGGTCTTCGCTGTCGACTCAGCAACCATATGGACACTGCTAGATCCAGCAAAGATGGAGTCCAACTGTCCTCGAATCCAGGCCCTAAGAACCTGACAACCTCGGCTCGCCAACAGTACCGATGGGTTGACGCTCGTAAGGGACTAAAAGGGTCATATGCACCTCGCTCTCGCCGGTCTGCGGCTGGAAAATCCTCTCCTTCGTCAGATACCTCCTCGGTCGCGTCCAACGAGCAAAACATTGACCAGTGTATGGACATCGTCCTTCGCAACGAGCAGCCACCTCTGCAACACGCACTGAACGAGCCTATTAATCCCCAAGCACGACTTCTCTTCCACCATTGTAAGTTCTTGTAATCTCACATGTACCACATACTAACACGCCTCGAGTCTCCGAATGCATAGCCCCCCTCATGGTCGTGCTCGACTCTATGAGCAACGGTTACAGAGACATTATCGTCCCCCTTGCCTGCCAGGACGAGTGTCTAGGTCGCGCCGTCTCAGTCGTCGCAGCCTTCCATTTGGCTCAAGGGGCGCCAGAAATGCGACAGGCCGCTGAAGTAGGCCACCAAGCCATCATTGAGAAGCTGCGACGCGATGCGGTGCAGCTTCGGCTAGGGCAGGTCTTTAATCCGTTCACTCTGGCTACGATCTTAGTCCTACTTGTCGGCGAGACCATCACAGGAGCCAGCAACTATGGGTATCTGCTAGAGATGCTGGCCTGCTTGACGCAGTCGCCTGAGACGATACAAGCATTGCCCCCCGCATTGAGAGACTTCTTCTGGCAGCAGGTCAAGATGTAGGTAGCTGCTTGCCTAGAATACGTCCTTATTGCTTACTTTTCTAGGTTTCAACTGTTTGGTCTGCCTCTGGCAAACGAGGAGAAAGGCCTCGAGATCCTCAATGGGTCGCCGGATAACTATCTCGAATTCATGTCGTACCCTGACCTCACTCCAGCCTCTGAGCACTACGCCAACGTCAGGCTGATCAAAGCCGCCACGTTATCCGCTGGCGCCATCTACCGGCGCCGAGTCGAGTCGTCGATTACGCAATACGAATCCATCCACCTCGTGGAGCAGCTGCGACAGAAGGTGCTTGGGCTGGACAATGTCAAGGGTACCCACGCCTTGGTATGGACGTACTTTGTTGGGGCCGCAGAAAGCTTTTTGCCAGAGCATCGGGAGTTTTTCTCGGAGCGTTTGAATGCTCTGTATAAGTACACTCGATTTGGAAGCATCCCCGCCGCCCTTGAAGCTCTGAAGATGGTTTGGGCTGAGCAGGCTGTTCGGAGGTGGACTGACGTTGTGATCAGTGACACTCCGATTTTAGTCATGTAAAAACATTGGTAGTAGAATCAAAGTGGAAGACGTGTCTTGACTACCCAATAGGCGACTCTGCCAGACGGAACGTTTATCGTTCGGGAAGTAGATTCGCGCATGCATCTCTACCTTTTGCGGAACCTTGTGTTTGCCGCCAAGGCGCTTTTTGAGTTGTAGTGATGTTCTGATCCTGCTACAAGCTTTCTCGCACCAAAACCCGTCACATAGCATAAGAAAGGCCACGTAGTTAACCCTGGCCGTCCTTGGTGTTTGTTTACCGTACCCTCCCACTATCTTTACGAATGTCTCGGACATACGCGTACTCCGCGCTTAAAGTTCTGTCTAGGGTTTTACCAACCGTTATTTCACCGAAGCTTATGGTGACAGGCGACAGATAAAGAGCGGTTAAATATCCGAAATCATGACTGCATTTTATGCCTAGATCCAAGATTCAGATAGAAACGGACCATGACAGAGCAAGTTCAGCAACGAAGATTCTTCCTGGTCCAAAGGATCAAGCTCCTTTTCACACACCCCGAGAAACCGCCCCCTTTCGACGGCGATGGAACATTCAACAAGATCCCAGCGGAAATCATCCTCTATATCTGTAGCTTCCTGGGTCGGGTTGATCGTGCCTCGCTGGCGCTGACCCGGCGCCAACTGCTGGACGTGCAAGGCCGGCAGATACTACGCCTCAAGGAGCCGTGGCGATACGCATTGTTAAAGCGACTCGCGGAAGACGTCTTTCATCCGACGCAGAGACTATGTCACCACTGCCACAAGTTCCATCGCGTCAGGAGGTGCCTCGGGAATGTGTTATCTGAAAGCGCTCTTCGTGCCCAACGCAATATGAACAGGTCTGAAATGACCGGGATGACAGTACAACGTGCCCTGGTAGGGGTACCGCGTGATGGGGAATCTGGACGACGTTTTAGACGCCGGTGGTGAGAATCAAGAGAACGTGAGCACACGAACACACACACAAGGCACCTCCAGCGCCGACTGCTGCCAACTACCTGACGGCTCACGTGTCATCGAGGAGTTAGGCAACCTTCTCTGAGTGTTTTCGTAAGCCCAATGCACTAGCTTATTACTTTTCGGTTTTTGTAATGCCAACGGGTAATGACAGCGTGCTGGCTCGGTCTCTTTCTTGTAAATTATGACGTTGTCGTTGATTAATGCCAGACGCAGTGCCACCTCTTGTTGTAGAACTACTGGAGAGAGCGTGATTGATTGTATTGTGGTCTTTAACTTGACGAGATTTAAAATCTAGAATTGTTTGATCCTGGGCAAGTAGAAGCGCAAAATCCATTTGGAATGTATCCTTATAGTTGGCTGAGGATGTTACTCCCAATAACTACTACCGCAACCCTAAGAACGCCTGAGGTTAACCCTTCCCGACTCTAAGGCGTCTATGTAGACATGTACAATCTTCATCACACGGCTGCGGAACCCATCGCCCATGCGACCTTCGGCCCGGCTTGTGTAAATGGTATGTATCACTGAGCAGCGTGCCTGTAGATGGTGGGCCGGTAGGTATCTTCTGAACTGGTGCCGCCCTGGCTGGGGCGGGGAATCCATGACATGAATCGAGTTGGTCCCATTACCAAACTCTAGGCCAGACGCTATACAGTTAGTGGGAACATTCAGGGCAAAGAGTACACTTTGACTAACCTGGGTATGCACGCCTTTAAATGGTCTTTCACAGGTCGTCGCCGACGAAATGCCTGGGCCGTCAGGAGGTCTGGGGTGTGGTACTCCGCTAGCTTGACGGAGCTTAGCATAACGCGGAGCATAGGATAGTCGATGATGCTTGAGGGTATAGGCAGCCTCACGTCTCATTTTCATCAGAGAACCCAGCCAGCACCTTGGACCGAAACCACGGCAAGTAAACACCCCTGACGCATCCCGCAAGCTCACGAAGTCCCGCCACGATCTGGTACGTATCGAGAATGCTCTGCGTTGTTCCGAACTGACGCTCCGTCCACAGCACCGTCTTTCTGTCCTCGAGCGTCGAGCAGACAAACAGCCAGCGGTGGCCCTGCACAATAACACCCGGGATGAACCCCAGCTCCACCAGCGCTTCATCCGCCACGCGTCGCCTCGATACTTCCTCCGCAGCCGACATGGGCTGTCCCGTCAGCCCAACTACGGAGCGCAGGAACTTCCACTGCGCCGCATGCCAGACGCCCATTTGCAGTTGTGCCACATCCAGCTCCTTGCCCGGACGTTTAGTCTCGATGCTTAGGGCAATAGGGGACAGCTGTAGTGGCGCGAAGTCGGTGTGGTTGACGGTCAGCGTCGGTGTTCGGCGGCCAAGCGCTTGGAGTGCGTCGGTATCATTGGGGTCGTCGAGATAGAGGCAGAAGTCGACCATTTTGGCGGGGGATGAGTAGGGTAGATACTTGCTGTGTGGGCGGGCGGTGGTGCTAAGATCCGTTAGTATTTGAATCCGTCTAGGGCGGACATACGCGTCTTACCAGGTTGTGAAGTTTAGGAGATCCCCTTCAGAGGATCCGGGCCGTCTGAAGACCGCCTGTAGCAGACGATGGTGCACTTCCATGTTCCAAGATGCCTCCTCGTGGCTTCTGTCGTGGCATTGGCATGCCAGTTCGCACACCAACGCCACTTCATCAGGGGTAGGAATAAGTCCGGGAAGCATGTCCGGCACATCCGGTTCCTTGAACGCATATCTCCAGATTCGCATGTTTTGATCTTTGACGCGTGAACTCTCGAGAATCGTCGCCTTGTGGGTGTGAGGAAGAATGTCCAGTCCGTTTCCGATTTCTCGTATCGCGGCGAGCAGGTCTGCCGCAGCGGCAGGCGCAGTGTCGATCTTGAGCTGGCGGCACTCGAGTCCCCCGTCGTCCAGGCGCAGGCTCATCATTTGCTTCTTCGGGGACGACGCTCGTGATGGTGCATCGCTGCTTTCTGACGGCGCCAGCGAGCTGGCTGTCGAGCTGGCCGTGGAAGATATCGTGCCGCCATGCGTTGGCCTCGGGGTGCGGTTCGGATCGCCAGTTCGCCGTCGCTTGGGCGTGTTATGCTCCATATCTGTCGAGGTGCGAAGCGAGACGGGAGGACTGGGCTCTTGGACGGCTTTTCGCTTGGTGGACGGGATTTTGGAGTGCGATCTTGGCGGCGAGTCTTGTGGACGGAGATTGGGTAGAGTGTCGTGCAGTGCGTCGGGCAAAGTATCCAGCCAGAAAGACACGCGCTGGAAGTCGAACATGATGGGTAGTAGGTGTGCGATCTTTAACGGGGCTGCATTGTGAAGTTGATGTGGACGCGACGTTCAAGTTACGGGTTGTGTGACGACGATTGTTGATTTGCGGGGAGGTGGTTGACACGCCAACGCACGGCCAACTTGAAGTGCCAAGCAAGTCACCTCCGTCTCGTATCAAGCGTTCGAGGTATAGTGACAACGGGTGAAAGAGGAATAAAAAGTAAGCCCATTTCTTTTATCCAAATACGCCAGTTTCAATTCGATTCGTGCTTGTAAAGGAGTAGAAATCTGTCTTGTTGTGAGTCTGAACGCCGGCGTATGTAAGTAAGTAATCTGAGCCAACTCTTATCAAATCATGGACAGTGCGGCCCGAGATATATCTCACTCGCACTGTACGAACATCAACTTCCTAGCCCCGCATCAGGCTGTAAACACAACCAACAACCAGGCCCGATCGCATGTTTTTCCTCTTCATTTTTCTTTCGTAGCAAGTGAAGCCTGATCTCTTCGCTGGATCCTCTCACCTCTGTTGCTATCCATCCACCACATGTCTGCCCAAGTCAACGTCTCGTCATGGAGAGTGATGTGCAGTCCGTCGGGGACGATTCGCAGATCATTGATGTCACTTCAGTACACTACTCTATGACAGAACTGGTCAACATCATGATACAGGCACTGGACAAAATTCAACGTGCACCTCCCAATCTCGAAGATCTATGGCAAGCGATTAATTCCACTCAAGGCGCCAACTCCACATCAGGAATCTTCTATTTCCATGGCGGATTCAGATCCTGGCTCGCATATATATGCATCACAGATGACACGACTGTCCGTGATCTTTTCCCAGGCAGAGATGATATTGGCCGCGTGGTTAACTACCTGGAGCGTTTATCACCCGGGCGTCGGCAATATGTAGCGGCACTGGTGACTGCTGCCTCTAGACGGCCCGGCCTTGTCGTGGGACGAGAATCTTCTGTCGACCGCATAATTAAAGACGTGCAAATGAGGGTTTTACCAAACAATGACCGATTCTCGCAACAGTACCAATCAAGTAAGCTCCCTGCAAAGTCACTTATCTGTCTCTCCTCTAAGACAGCTTAGCCACCGTGGATGTCCAAGGTTATCCACCCGTCTCAGCATCCAGCCCATCCAACGACCGCAATAACAAAAGACGTCGTAAGTATTTCATCAAGTATCCCTTGACATTTCTAATTCCTCTCAGGAACAGACGGCCTACCTCCTATTTCGAATCCTAGAGTGATCCCGACGAGCAGCAACGCCGCGCAACCTCGACCCCAAGCCGCTGCTGCAGCCCCAACACCGACCCTTGTCCCCGCAAATACTCCCGCCACATCGAGACCCTCGATGGACTTCATGCCGATGGAAAACCTCAAAGCACTTTTCCCCAAAGACCTCAAAGAAGCGATTGCCGTGCATGCCGACCCGAAGAACGCGGACAACACCCTGGCTTACATATCGTTGGTGTACTGGGGCACATCTGGATGCGCACTGAGATTGAGAATCAACGAAGAAAAGGTGTCGTATTTAGCCATGTTGCTATTCAAAGCGCGCGTGGAAACAATACAGGACACTCGGTTCATATATATGGGGGACGGTGTGAAAGTAACGGGCCATCCGAAACTCGTGCTCCAAGGAGCCGCATGTGATTTGATCGCTGGCGTCTTTGGCCCCGAGGTTTCCAGCGCAATTTATGCGAGCCCCGATTATATTACTGGAGTTAGATTCGGGTTTGACACGACACCTTGTATATCTATGGAGATCCCGCAATCGGTTACTGACTTTGCTGTCATCGTTACTTGGATTGGGCTACAGAATGGAACAGAACTCGGGAGACTATTCAGTTATACAGTCCCATATTAGCTTTGTTGAACGCCTAATGTTGAGCAATAGATAGGCGAAGGAAGATAGTAATCTTGCTAGTATTTTCATAGCAGGTCAAGTTAACCTAGCTACACAAGATAGAAACCCGGGGCTTCATGTTGGGGACAGCAATAGTCCATTGCGACCTCGAATCTTTCTGCGGTATTCAGATTGGGCCTATGGCTACAGTCAAGAGGTCATATTGAAGTTGAGCGACCTTGTCGGGTTCGGCAACGTGGCAAGGTGAGTTGATTATGCTGCTACAATGCGCTGATATTTTGCCATTGTATTGACCCATCCTAACCTGCTGAGCAGATATTTTGGGTAAGTTAGCGACCGCCACCTTTTATCGGTTCCTTTTGTCTGCTTTTTTTTATCACTGCGTGTTGATTATTGTTCATGGATCAACCGTCAGTGATGTAACAAAGACCATAAAGACACCACGTATGGACCCTAGATATTGCATGTTGAGAACAAGAATCCAACAATAAATACTATAGGAAGATGCACTTGTCGCTTTCTTAGAACACGAACAAAGAGGAATTACGCGCTCCTAGAAATAAGATCTGGAGAAAATATTTAACCTCTGTCATGGCGTGCTACTCCCACATAACAGATCAAAACAGTCAACTCACGATACTTGTCAATGCTTGGTTCAATTTTTGCACTGCACTCTTTCCCTGAACTTGATTCGATAATCCCGTTCCCTTCACTTCTTTACGAATTAGGTCAAGATGAGTTTTCAAAGCCGGGACGACAACGAGGATTCGATGGACTGGACTCCCACATGCGCAGAGTGGTATGTGGACGGAGGTTTCATAAAGAATGAGAGCTCCCTTACAGTATCCCTAGTCAAGGAGAGAGGGTGGACCCACTCTGGAAGCCCGGATTATTCAACATGTGACGAGATGGACTGGGAACTCTCAACTTCATATGTCGACGATAACACCGACTCCCTCAAGTCGTCTATCAAGTACAGTGAGGACTCGGCAAAAATCATCACCAGCCACGATTTATCAAAGTCAGCGACAATACCTCAAAGCCCCCATCAGTCCGCTGCTAGGCCATTGGCCAAGGACAGTGGGAAGACTCACATCGAAAATAAGGACAGCGGGAAAACTTACATTAAAAGCAAGGAGAGTGGGAAGGCTTGAATTGGAAGTAAGGACAGTGAGGATTCAGTGAAAGTCATCACCCGCCCCGATTTACCAAATTAGTGACACCGCCTCAGGACCCTTATCAGCCCACTTCTAGGCCATTGGCCAGTGACAACGGGAAGACTCACGTCGAAAACGAGTACAACGGGAAGACTTGTGCTGAAGATTCTGGAATATCTAAGGCATCTCTCCCCAGCGATGCTTCTGTACCAGGTAAATCGAGTGATATGACTGAAAGGGTGGTAATATGTAGGAAGTAATGAGCGGGGTTGGAGAATTGGGAATAGCAGTTTGGTTGATTGCTAGGGATAACTGGGTAGTTACCCTTCGCATTTGAATTATGACTTACTATGCAAACGACTGGCGATACGTAATTAGCTGATTAGACTAGGATAAGACGGAGCTTGTGATATTTGACACGACGATATGGATTTTTCCAATTGATTTCCACTAGGGAACTTATATACTCGTGTATGCAAGCTGTATGTCATAACCCAAGCCCTCCATAGATAATCTTCATTATCTAGTTTAGTCAACTAAAAGTTGATTCGTTTGCAGCAGGGCTTGAGAGTACGGATATGCTCAGGCTAACAGCTAGTATTGTGGGACATCCCGTCGACCTGTCTCACGTAAGACGGCGGTGCGATAAAGAAAAGCGTAGCAAAAGTTCGGAGAGCTCAACGTTAGGGATTTTTTGGCTCCTTGCAACCTCAAATGCAGCTGGAGTATTGTGGATAGGCCTAGAATAGTTAGGATGAGTTTCAGTGAATTTCAGGTAGTTTTGTTGTTGCAAAGGCAGGGAAGTTAACCATCCTTGTACAATGTACAAGGATCTTACTGCTAGTCTAATATTGCTTGAAAATTCAGCATTCTGCCTTTGTTCTGGACAAGTCAAGTAAGCAAATTACATGTTGCGCATGAACCACCGATTGCAGCTGAACCTAAATAATCTTGTGTTTTTGGCTGCGGACAGTACTACGTGACATGGTTCATGAAACCGCACGCAACAAAGAAATCTAGAGACGTCGAGTTTTTTTTCTAGAACCTTGACCATAAGAAGCCCCCATGTGAACATGGATTAGTTGTGTCCTTAGATCATGAACCAAACAGCAGCGACCCGTTTCTGGAACAAGGTGTGTAGAAAACTATTTAAGCCACACCGATTTCGCCTGGAAAGACCAACATCTCGATACTTACAATCAACATCAGGTACGTCAGCATATTTCCCGCCCCTCCTATTTGAGTCATTTCTTACCTTGATACTTATTCGCTTCCCTTTCTGCCCTCAATTCTCTTCTTCTCCCACTTTGATACTTACTCTAGTCTTTTTACTTACTCTAGTCTTTTTACTTCCTTGCTGCTCAAGTCAAAATGAAGTTTCAGGTTCCGGATTTGGACGAGGAGCCAGTCCACGACTGGAGCTCTGAAGATAACCGCGAAGCTCCGCGCAGCTGGAGAGATCTGAGTATTACCCCACCCAACACTGGACCTGCTAACGAAAGACAGACCAGCGACTCCAACATCCAGGCATGTTCCGAACTTGCCGCCAACGGAGCAAATGAAACGAACATTGACGACGAGGATTTCATGGACTGGGTCCCCACATACCCATACGAACATTCAAGCTAAAAGCTGGAATTGTGGTGATGACCCGTCTCACGTAAGATAGCCGAGCCAGTTACGGTGATGATAGCGCTGATCACGAGAATGCAACCTACCAAACACTGCACATCGATGTGCACCCTCTTCGTAAGCTGCTTTGTTTAAATTCTCCTTCGCTGCTGTCGCCCATCGGCCGTTTCTGGGTCTTTCACATTCACACTATCCCACCTCTGGCATCATGGACGCTTCCCGCCGTGACACCCTTCAGACCTGTTTTGCCTCGCCAGATGCAGCCTTGAGGCCGATTATGACGTCTCTGAATGGGGACAACTCGTGGCTCATCTCGTTCCCGCGTCCACCCGCCGAACGCGTTGCGAGGGCGTACTATCACGTCGTGTTTGAGCCGTGGCTGGTTGGGCCAGTGAGCATGTTTGCCTCCTGGCTCATCGACATTGCTTTGCCAGCATCGCCCAAGATCTCAGGCCCTGAAGCCATCGAAGGTGTTATCCGTCAAATCGAGGACGCTGCCGCTACCCTTTCGCCGCGGACAAACAAGACGGCAGACACGCAGCCTGAAGGGGAATACACAGGTGGCATTGATGCGATTCTTTTGGGGTTTCATTTTGATGATCACACTCATCAAGCAACCCTGCGACAATTCAACGAGAATATCCCAGTCATCGCCACACCCGAAGCTAAAGCCATTGTAGAGCCCTGGGGCCACTTCAAAACGATAACGACGATTCGAAACCTTGAGGCCGCGGCCAATTCCTGGCGTGACCCCGCGCTTCACCCTGGTGGCCCAGTGCCCTCGTGGCTGGCACCGATCCGCCTACCCGGTCATGCAGTGCTCAACTTCTGCCTGGCCATCGTCTGGACACACTCGACAGCCGAAGGCGGAGAGGTTCACGAAGTCATCTTCAGCTCCCCGCACGGTACGCGCCTTGATGAGGGACCGTTGCAGGCGTTTATAGATGCGGAACCTCGGACGGAGAAGCTAGCCATACTTCACGGGCTGAAAGAGAGCCACACTGCGGCAATCAAGACGACGTACGGCGCCAAGAGCGGACTCGCCTTGTATCGCAGATTGGGAGGTGTCAAGTATTGGCTGCTGTCGCACCACTCAGCTCTCAGGTATAGCGGAATAGTCATGTGGTTATCATGGACCGTTGACACACAGCGGACGATGGACTGGGCTTTGGAAGAAGAGAGGAAGACCAAAGGTGAGACTGACCAAGAACTGGACAGGCCAAATGTGGTTGAAATTGAGAACGGTGGATGTTTTGTTCTGGCATCGTGAGGAGAAGATGGACCTCAATTAATTAAGCCTAACTAGTGAACTGTCTCATGAATCTAGTATCATTTCAAGGATAGGACTGTGCGTGATGTAGGCGTGCGGGCGAAAAGAGCTTTGGCATGAGTTACTCGGCCTCAACGAACTTGCTGCCTTATCTATATCCATGAGGATATCTGAGTCGAAGATTACTCTCTAGTCTTAAGTGAAAAGGCATATTGTGAGATGGAGATCTTTTTTCCTGATCTATATCTAGCCCGGTTAGCTTCGCTGCTTTCTCAAAGAGCCTGAATGCAGGAATAGTGTTGTCTTTCTCCATATTTCTATGTATACCACAGGACAAGGACGCATAGCAAAGCAGAGGCTCTGAAGAGTATGCTCAAGCAAACACTTGTCGCTATGACAGTAGTTGATGATCTCATCAGGTTTAGCTCACTCCAAGACACAGCTGCCATAAAGTTTGTTATTGCGGTCTCATTTGAGTTAGAACGAACAAACCGGTACTGGCGCCGCCAATCCTAGGATCAGCTGAAATATGGTTGACGCTCTGTTCAATCGAGACAATGACTGTGATGGCCTCCTTATGCAGATGTCTTTGCTAAAAACACAGCTGCCTGCGTTTTGTGACACCTGTGATTTTTACGTCTCTCTGCTCCAAAATTCTTATGAAGAGTTGGATGCAACGGTCCAGACCAACCTGATGGCGTTTTGCTTCGTCTCCTTCCTGGCCGTCTTGCCGACACTTTGAAAGCACATGTAACACTTGCTCGGCAATTTCGCCCGAGGCCTCAACAATGTGAGCGGCCTTGAAAGTGCGGGATTAATCTAAACTAGACAGAGATGGGGTGTTTCTCTCAGATATGAAACAACTAACCGGGTTGAACATGTCGACCATTCCCCCATCATCATCGATACCAACAAGAAGGCGCAGCTTGTGACGCATCTTCCTTCACCTTTGGCCGACATGGCTTCGCGGTGGTTCCCGTGGAGTGGCTAACAAGGAACCGGACAGCAGTAATTGACCGAGCTGGCCCTTTCTTTACAGGCATCTAAGAGACGGTGACGTGCGACACTATATTGCATCCCCGCACAACGTCCCCATGCTGTTTTCCCCATGGGGAAATTAACAAAAGTCACTCCGACTCGGCGGCCGAGATCAGCGGCTTGCTAGTGTTCGGCCAATAGAAGTCTAGATAGGGACCCCAAGTCGACCAATAGGCTTGTTACCATGTCCCGATATGGGGAAAGAAGTAACCTCGGGGTCGAGGAGCGAAATAATTCCGCCGAGAAGTGAGCTCACGAGAGCACTTAAATTTCGGATGAATTTGGGTTGTTTGGTCTAACTTAATTAAAGTTATGCATATGAGAGAAAGTTGCCCTGTTGGCGGCGGAGACTCCGCTGTTGGTCACGGAGACTCCGCCGTTGGCCAAGTAGTATCGTCGTCCTTGCAGCACAGATGCGCCGACAAACCGCCTTTCCGACCTCCAGACTGAAGTATATAAGGGCAGTGATGATAGGGCGCAAGACCGATATCCTACAGTTAGAGTCATTCAGCTCCTCGACTATCCATCGCAGACATGTTTCTGAAGAAGCTGCTTCCCTGGGCTGCGGCTCTGAGCGGCTCCGTCTTTGCCCAGAGCAAGGATGGTGTCGACCCTCTCATGGACCCCGGCGATGATCTCTACGCAAAGGACCTTTCCAAATGCCCCGGCTACAAAGCCACAAAGCACTGGAAGACTCGTTCTGGGTTCTACGCAGACTTGTCTCTTGCGGGCGCGCCGTGCAACGTCTTCGGGACTGACCTCCCGGACCTGAAGCTCGAGGTCGAGTACCAGACCGACAACCGACTGCATGTGAAGATCCGGGATACCAACAACACTGTCTACCAAGTCCCGGACAGTGTCTTCCCGCGTCCGGGGTTCGGTCAATGGCGCTCTCCAAGGGACTCCAAGCTCAAGTTTGACTTCACTGCCGACCCTTTCTCCTTCACGGTATCCCGCTCGGACACTGGCGATGTGCTCTTCGACACCACGGGCAATAAGCTCGTCTTCGAGAGCCAGTATGTCTACATCAAGACACACCTTCCGCAGAGCCCTCATCTATACGGGCTAGGCGAGCACAGCGACTCGTTCATGCTCAACACGACCAACTACACAAGGACCATCTACACCCGTGATTCGTACGGGACGCCGCAGGGGGAAAACCTGTACAGCGCTCATCCCATTTACTTTGACCACCGAGACACTGGCACTCACGGAGTCTTTCTGCTCAATTCCAACGGCATGGACGTGTTCATCGACAACCAGGGAGGCGACCAGTTCCTCGAGTACAACATCAATGGCGGTGTTCTCGACTTTTACTTTATTGCTGGACCGTCTCCTCGGGACGTCGCCAAGCAGTACGCCGAGATTACACAACTCCCGCTGATGACGCCGTACTGGGGCCTCGGGTTCCACCAGTGCAGATACGGCTACCAAGACGTCTACGAGGTTGCTGCCGTCACGGCCAACTACTCATCTCACGATATTCCCCTCGAGACAATCTGGACTGATATCGACTACATGGATCGTCGCCGGATCTTCACCATCGACCCGGAAAGGTTCCCCGCCGATCTGTACAAGGATCTAGTGGACACGATCCATGCCAGGGATCAGCATTACATCGTCATGGTCGATCCCGCCGTCTTTTACAAGGAGTCCAATCCGGCGCTCGACGCAGGCCTTGAATACGACACATTTATCAAGACCAAGAACGGCTCAAACTATCGGGGTGTCGTCTGGGCCGGTCCGAGTTACTTCCCTGACTGGTTCAACCCTAATTCTCAGGAATATTGGTCTGAGCAGTTCCTGCAGTTCTTCGACGGAGTGCACGGCCCGGACATCGATGCCTTGTGGATCGACATGAACGAGCCCGCAAACTTCTACAACCGCCCATACCCCGGTAACAACACTACCCCCGAAAACTTCGCCGAAGTGGACGGAGACCCTCCCACGCCGCCTCCAGTCAGAGACGGCCCGGATGCTCCTATTCCCGGATTCCCAGACAGTCTCCAGCCAAATTTTGCTTCCAGCGGCAATGCTGTGGCTGTCAAGCGCGACACTGCTGTTGTGCAGCGCCGTCACACTTACACCCGAGGTGCTGGTCACTGGCGTTCCAACAAGCGTCAACCCGGCCAAGCCATCTCTGGCCGCTCAAGCACCAAGTGGCAGAACGGCAAACAGAGCGGCTCCGGCTGTGGTCCCAAGGAATGCAAGGGTCTTCCCAACCGCGAGCTGATTCGGACTCCGTACATGATCCAGAACGGCGCCGGTCCCACGCTCTCCGACAGCACCATCGACACGGACCTGGTCCAGAGCGGCGGCTATGTCCAGCTGGACACGCATAACTTGTACGGGGCCATGATGTCGACTCGGTCGCACAACGCCATGCGTGCCAGACGTCCAGACGACCGTGCCCTTGTCATCACGAGAAGCACGTTCGCTGGCTCTGGCAAGGACGTGTCTCACTGGCTTGGAGGTAAGACAGCGAAGATTGAGCCCCGCCCTGATAGTCTAACCCACTAATCATTCTGCAGATAACATTTCTGGTTGGCTTTGGTACCGTCTGTCCATCAGCCAGATCCTGCAATTCGCCTCCCTGTACCAGATCCCCGTCGTTGGCCCTGATGTTTGCGGCTTCGGTGGCAATGTCACTGAGACTCTTTGTGCGAGGTAACATCTGAAACGTCCTTCAGAGCTGGAATTCAGCTAATGCATCAGGCTAGATGGGCAACTCTTGGTTCCTTCTATACCTTCTTCCGGAACCACGCCGAGATCACTTCCACGTCACAAGAATTCTACCGCTGGCCAACTGTGGCCAAAGCCGCTCGCAATGGAATTTCTATCAGATACCAGCTCCGTACGTTGCGCACGCAGTCCAACGCTCCTAACATTCAGGTTACTAATATCGCACAGTTGACTACATTTACACTGCCATCTACAAACAGAACCAGACTGGCACTCCGGCGCTGAACCCTTTGTTCTTCAACTATCCCAACGATCCCAACTCCTTCTCCATCGACCTCCAGTTCTTCTACGGCGATGGAATTCTCGTAAGCCCCGCCACGGAGGAGAACAGTACCAGCCTCAGTTACTACCTACCCGACGACATCTTCTATGAATGGGGCACGGGCAAGCCGGTACGCGGAAAGGGCGAATACGTCTCCGCTGAGGTCGACTACACGGACATTACGATCCACTACAAAGGCGGCATCGTGTATCCTCAGCGCATCGAGAGCGCCAACACCACCACAGCACTGCGTAAGAAGGGCTTCAACGTTGTCATTGCCCCTGGTCTGGATGGCACCGCAGAGGGCTCGCTGTATCTCGACGACGGCAAGTCTGTTGTACCGGAAGCTGTGTCGGAGATCGACTTCAAGTACGCCAAGGGCAAGTTTAGCATGACTGGTTCGTTCGAGTACGACGCTGGTGTCAATATTGAGGCCATCACTGTTCTCGGCGTGAAGTCAAAGCCAACTGGTCTTAAGCATGCGGAATATGACGCGAAGAATAGCAAGCTGGTGCTTCATGTTGATGTGCCTTTGACACGCAAGTACAAGACAAGGATTGTATGAAATGGCTAGGAGGACCATAATCAATATATTTATCTCTATAGATATATCTACACAGCCTCTCTCAGTTACTCATGGTTCCCCAAACAGCTCCACCAAGCGATAGCGCGGCGACGAGGTATGAAAGTGAGTAATGCCCTTTGCGTATGCGTCAAAGTTGGCACGATACTCGGGCTCGTCGGCAAGAGCGGCAAGCACGCGGCCGCGGATGGATATGCCCTCATCGGCCAGGGTATGCAAGGCCGCCAACACGTCGACGCCGTCCTTCTGGGCGCGCATGTCAATGTAGTTGCCCTTCTCGCCGGCCAGCAGCTCCTTGTAGAAGGAGATGACATCGTTGACAATGTTCGTAAAGACAATGACGTCGGGGATGGTCTGGATGAACTTTTCGAACCCGCCCGTCGGCAACTCCGGGTCCGAGGCGCGTGCCAGGGCCAGCAGCGCGTACATGGGCGACAGTCCGGTCTTGAAGCGCAGCCAGTCGGGGAAATTGGGCGCCTGCCGGTGCACTTGGGCGTCCTGCGTCAGCAACTCGATGCCCACGCCGTTGACGAAGTCGTAGCAGGCCACGACGATCATGTTGGCCACGAGCGGGTCGAAGTGCTTCCACAGGCGCGGCGTCAGCTCGCGGGCGTACCAGTCGAGCACCGGGTCGCCGCACGGCTGCCCGGTGGCCACGTTGAGCTGCAGGCGGCGTAGCACATCGGGCTTGTGCTCGAGGATGTCTTCGGCGTGGAAGAAGAAGATAGTGAGCTGCGCTACTATGACCTGGTACTCGAGCGGGTGCGACGACGTGAAATCGGCTGCTACATGGCACGCCATGGTGAACTGGTTCTTGGAGTTGATCAGGTCCAGGTGTGCGCCGAGACTCGATGACTCCAGCTCCGACACGACGGCGGCACGGAGCTTGTCAATGGGCGTTACAGTGAGGGCATCGCCATCTATCTTGCGGCCCCCAGTGACGCCGCTGACAAACTGCGAGAGAGTCTTCCGGATAGCGGCAACAGAGTCCTGTTTCCCTAATTAGCGCAAGGACCTCTAACTAGTGAACGGGAGTGGTGTGTACCTCAGGAACCACTATCATATTGACTAGCAGGGTATGGGTGATTCGATATATGTCTGTTGATTAAATTAAAGTTGCCTGCATAGTATGCCTTCCTTTTGTAAAGAGATTTGCTTAAAGGGACCGCATCTGTTTAAATTGATATACACGCTTCTCCACTGTTATCTACGCCATTCCTTTTGCTAATGCTCGGTAGTAGCTGTGGATGCACATTCTACATTTGGACTTGTATGAAGGATTTTTGAAGGATCTTGCAGGCACCCTTCAAGACTCTAGATGTTTGCATGTGGCATAGCAAAGTGCCAAGAAACGGTGGAAAGCGAGAGGCGGTGAGCTTGCTCCGCTCCGCCATCATTATGTCCTGATGGCCTGTAGAGCACCACACGGTTCCTTCATATCTCTGGCCATTTGAACCACTGGTTAGAACTCACAACACATCAGAGGGACTCATTGGAAGGGCTCACAACCATGACATACCGGGGGTTTGGTGTGACATTTGAACAAGCTTTTACCAAACCAGGATGGGAATCAATGAAACATGCACGGTCAGTCTAACCGGAGAACAACTTAGGTAGGAACACATCAGACAAAAGGTTATGCAGGAGTCAGATCATGTATTAGCTCGAGTGCAGTGGGCCGATGCTTTCGCTATGACTCTACTATCTCCGGCAAGGGACAGGACGATCCCTATCCCTTGTCCTCGGTTTTCAAGGAGCCACCGGCTTGGGCTGGCCAAGAATAACATCAATGACCTTGTGGTCGTCGTAGGTAGCCACGGTACGCTCGCACAGAGCATCAACGCGCTCCTTGCTCTGCAGGCCGTCAGGGCAGATGAGCCAGATGACGTTGGTCATGAAGGACCGCCGGTACTCGATCATGACCTCGGGGTCGTTGTGGCGGTCAAACTTGGGCCCACCGAGCCGGTACAGCGTCTCGAGGTAGTGGTCTAGGATCTCCATCTCGTGGGCCCGCCGATCTTCAACGCTTAGCATGGACGTCATGTGGTAGACGACGTCGTGGAAGCACGACCCGAAGTGGAAGGCCGACCAGTCGAGGAACCCGATGCGGCCGTCCGCGGTAAAGTAGATGTTGCCGATGTGCGTATCGCCGTGCAGCAGCGTGCGGAATCGGGGGTTGCGCTCGGCGTAGTAGCGGTCCAGGGCCTCGTTGCATCGCTTGCCATCCATGAGGTACTCGGGTAGCTGGGGTCGGCCGGGCTCTCGAACCACGTCGTGCCAGGGGGTGCACATGAACTTCATGGCCGGGTCGTAGTTGTTCCAGATCCCTGTCGCCGGTTAGATGTCAGATGTACGAAAATGGACTCATCGGAGCAGAGCAAAAGGCAAAAGGGAAAAGGGGCGTCTTACAGGGATGGTATTCCTGGCTCTGGCCCCAGTATTGCGCGTGCAGACCGGCCAACTGCTCGACGCCGTTCATGACCTTCTCGGCCGGGTACGATGCAACCTCGGCGGCAAAGGTGCAGCCCTCGCGGGTCAGGTCGTTCATGATGGCCATGCCCTGCTTGTCGCTGGTGGCGCCCCACCAGCCCTTGGGGAAGATCATGTTCTTGACCGTGGGCGCCACCTTTGTGAAGAACTCGGCTTCGCGCTGTGCCAGGCTGACGGTCCATGGCTGCGCTTCGATCATCTTGGGGTCGAAGACGCCCTTGATGCAGACATACTTGGGCCTCTCGTCGTTGCTTTCATCCTCGTCTTCGTACGTGATGGTGTAGAACAGCTTACTCGCCGTGCCCCAGATGTTTCTCGTGTTCTCGACCGATTTGATCTTGTGCCCGAGCTTGGACCCCAGCCACTCGGGTGTCAGGTCCGAAGGAAGGGCAGGAAGCTGCTCGTCTGGTGTTCCGGGCATATTTTTCACGTCTTGCTGTGCTGTGCTGCGTTGTTCTGGTGTTCTCAGCTCGTATGCGAGGTGGGTGGATGTGGAATGAAGAACGTGGCAATGACCGGGATATTTAAAGAGCAGCTGAATCCCCTTCCTATTTAAACACGTCGTCTCTCGCTTGTTGGTTGACCAGCTCTGGCTCTGTCCTAGTTGGGGCTAACAGTAGCAGCCCGGGGCTAGTTACCACCGACTGATTACCATGAAAGAATGCTTCATACTAAATGTAACTGTCCAGGAACCAACCTGCAACCCCATCAACGAGAATGCATTCAAGGGTCTCCCACGCCGTGATAAGTGCCCGACACATCCAACCCATGCTTGCCCGGGTAGACTACACTTCCTCAGGGATTGCAAACGTTAGCGCGATTTCAAGGGTGACTGTCATCCTCAGTGGCAAAACAAGAAGAGTGTGTACTCTTACCTCTAAGCCGCTATTGTTTACACTGGCCGATCTGTACCGTAACAATGACTCTAGTGCTCGGAATAGCATCTCATTGCGGTAGCTAAGATGGCAAGTCTTGAACATGACGCAGCTAACGTTTGCAACCCTTGAGGAGGTGCGAACACCGCGGACTGCGTACTCGTAAGACGGCGGTGTGGACATCTAGACTGTGCTAGGGCTGTACATAGCTAGTAAAAGCCGCTTCGGGATGGCCCGCAGCCATCAAACCATCCTACGATACAGACAACCCTAGGCGGCAGTACTTGTGCCAATGAGAGGTCTCACCAGTGCCTAGGATCGGGGTTTTCCAGTGGTACCCTGAGTGGATTGAGCGTCAAGTACGGTATCCCTTCAAACCCTTGCGTGCATATCGTGAGAACACCTCCACTTGCAAACGGAATCGATAGGTACCATAACCCCGGCTTGGTAGCATTGAAGGAGTTTTATCGCCAGGGAGCCTCTTGAAGCCCCATATTTGCGAAGGATGACGGTAACATTCTACTCGTAATCCTTTGTACTTTTCTGTTGTTGCATAAGCCCCATTAATCATCCCCTGCCCGGCTCATCCGGCTTGTTCCCGCCAAAGACCAGAACTGACAGTTGAACGAGCCGCCCGACCCGTTCAGGCTGACGAGCACAACTCGCATACTTACAAGCGATGCTACACGACTTTCTTGGAGATTGGGATCTACACTATCGACCCGGAGGCTTACCTGGTTGTTGACTGGCCATGAGACACTACCCGTAAGGGATGACAGTGGCTGGCACGGGGAAGCATGTACTGAATTGGCCATCAATAGCGCGCACTTCAACTGCCGAAACAACTCCTTTGTTCCTTGGTAGAGAGGACCCCTACCCTTAATTGATCCCTCGCAACAATGTTTCGCCCCTCGGCTCAGCTCAAACGCCAAGACTTTTGAACCAATGTTGGGTGGTCAGAGGGAAAAACCGGTTCCCCTTTGTGAAAGATTTCTCTCTCTCCCGGTCTGCAGGTGCACTTTATATATAACTTTGATGTGGATCGAGAGTAAAGGGCAAGTCGGCCCCGAAGTGTGGTGTTACAATTATGGCCAAAGATCTGACGACGACAGAGTATGAGCCTATCCAGCCCGAGGGCCTGGCGCTCGCTCTGTTAGCGGTAACTATCATCTTCACCATCCTATCCACCATCGTGGTGGGCCTACGGTTCTACATCCGCCTTTCACTAAACGCCTTCGCCATCGAGGATTGGCTGATGCTTGCCGGATGGGTGAGTATGGCACTGTTCGGCCTCGGGACAACTTTGGATTACGAGCGGCCACCTGACCTTCTCTTTAGGTCATTAACCTTGGACACAATGCAGCTGTTATTATGCTGTCCATTAGCGGTATCGGATCACACGATGGAATCATCACGGTCGGCATGCAATACAAGATGGGGTTGTGGATGGTAATCTGGCAGTTCTTATATGTCCTGGACGGCGCCCTGATCAAATCGAGCATCATCTGGACGCTGCTCCGCCTCGCCAAGGGCTTGAACACAATATACAGAAACATCCTGTGGGGATTGTTCGCCCTGAGCTGGATCGTGTGGCAGATATCATGGCCCGTGGCCATCTTCCAGTGCAAGCCCGTGTCGGCAGCATGGGGCGAGCCGGGAGACTGCACCTCTGGTCAAAGTGTGATTCTAAACGTCTCATACTTCGTCTCGGCCGCCAACATCTTTACCGATATAAGCACCACGCTGGTACCCATTCTTCTGCTCCGCCACCTCCAGATGCCCAAGAAGATGAAGCTCCTGACCATGGGCATCCTGTCGCTGGGTGCCTTTGCGTCGGTAGCCACCACCATCCGCATCACCTACACGTGGGCTTACACTGCGCCCTCTGAGAGATTCTGTACGTTCCATTTCCACGTCTTTGGGAGAAATGGAGGCGGAAAACTGACTGGTGGTTGGCGCGATAGACAACATCGGCAAAATCGTCTTGCTGACAGTGCTCGAGTGCGACTTGGGCATCATCGCCGGCTCCATGCCCATGCTGCGCCGTCTCGTCCGCAACCTCGTCCCCTCGTATGGCGCAAGCGACAGGACTCCTGGCAGGTCCGGCGACGTCAACCTGGTGACGATTGGCGGAACCAGCGGGCGACGCACCCACATCAAGCTGTCAAACGCCGGCGCCAGCAGGAATGACGGCGAGGACAACCATTTTCAGGACAAGGAAAGCAACGGCGATGGCGACGACGAGTCGACTCGTCGCATCATTCATGTCACCCGCGAGGTTGAGCAAGACAGCGCCTCGAGTCGAGACCAGCCTACCAATCACTTTCAGGTTGCCGTCTCGGGCCGTAACGGACCAGCTCAAAGCACCAGCCTCCCTTCCGCGACCCGAAGTTGGGAGCGATCAGTGTGACTGACAGGGTCATCTGTACGAAAGATGCTGGTGCTGTTTGACTTCAGGAAAGGCTTAGCAAGGGAAAGAGGGTTCACACGGTAGAGTTAAAAAGGTAGATATCTAGTAGTAGTGCGAATTACGAATTTAATAGACATCTCGAAGGCCCATCACCGCTGCTCATTGGTTGGGTTTGTGCGATCCTCAATCCCGAAATGGGTTGGCAGGCCAGTGACCAAGGGCGATTACCGCCATGGGTTGTGTATTTTAAGACAGATGTCAAACCTGGTATCAACTGATCTGGCCGAAGCCTCCCACTTCAAAACAAAGCGTCGTTTTAGCCGTACTTGTCCTCCCTTTCTTAACCTCATGATGCTTCAGCCTTAGCTACCTACCCTACGTCTCATAAGGCTACTGAGTCGTTCTCATGAACATCATTCGTGGGTTATTGGGAAACATCTTAGAAATAGATTCCGTCCTTGTCCTGCTGGCTTTGCCGGTGACTTCTCTAGCCTAAGCTGTGTTTGGTAGACAATTGGTTGAACTAGCTGCGCTAATATCTTCTACCTAGCACGGGAAGAGACTACTTGTTCAGCTGCGCCTGTGATGAGAAGTAGTGCCTGTACTGTCGGTCCCATCCTCGCAACTGCGGACGTTGCGCTAACGTTTTCCCTAGCGGGCAATTTTACCAGGGAGAGCGTGCTGGGAAGCTGTAGTCCAGCTCATTGATACTACCCTACTGCTATCCTACGAATGGCGTCACTAATGGCGCCATCTCCAGTGCGAGCAAGTTTACCTGTTCCAGTGAATTTGGCGACTCGTACGCTGGCCTCGTAGATTTGAAATGTGGGTTAACTCATTGGTGCTGCTGCAAAGCTCTCACGACGGTCATGTTTGCGCAACCACAACATATGAGCTGGATTTCAGAGTCGCTCACCGCGGGTTCAGGACTCGCTTTCTCACGGCCAAGGTGAGCAACCAATAGTCTTGGCTAACAATTCCATTGTTGCTTAAACAGAGGTAGTCCAGAATTATGTTGGGAGGGAGGATTAGAGTCATATGAGCTTACAGCCTGAGTGAAGACTACTTATCGCGTTTGGGTTATTGTGTGAATTGGAAGCAACTTCCGCCAAGCTTGTGTCGATCTGTGTTCGACTTCGCTGTTCTGAACGGAAAGCAGATTCATGGTGTAGGTGCTTGCGGCCTTGCAGGCGGGGGCGCCTTCGAATCTCGCAAGGTTCAACCATCGGAAGGTCGTAACTCGTGTTAAATAAGACTGTAAGGTCAGGAGTACTTCTCTTGTCATTATGAAGTATGGCTGATGGCTCAAGAGGTAAAGTGTTGGTATATACAAGCTAGAATCGCCAAGAAACTAAGCCCTTAGTGTGTGTCTTCCGTGGCAGCACACGCCTCTTCCTATCTCAAACCTCAACAGCCATAGCCCAGCTCCCCTCGCTGAGCATCGTCGCCAAAGACAACTAAACCAAATTTAGAGCATCTCTGAGCTGTAGGGGCTATATCGACTATGGAATCAATCACAGTCTTGATCAACCCTGGTGTCAATTTGAGCTATCGAATGTCGAACAACTTTGATACCCATCCTCAATCTTATTCGGATCCCATCACATCAATTAATCACACATCTCATTACAGCCGATAAGGAACTGACAGCTCTCCGGGAGCCTGATACGTTGGCACCTTCATCTCAAGAGCCTCACCACTGTATCCCAGGTCCTCGGCGACCAGCATGGCAGCCTTCTCGCCAATTAAGAGAGCGGTGGAATACCTGCGGGATTGTTAGCTGGTTTCTTGCATAGTGGGAAGGAGTATGACTGACGTGTTGCAGCCGACGTTGTCGGGGCAGATACTCAAGTCAGCAACCTTGAGTCCCTTGACTCCATGAACGTTCAGACGCTCGTCAAGAACGCCGTGCTTGACAATGGAGTTACCCTGCGAAGTATTGTTAGGTTTCGGTTCTCCATCACTTAATGTGGGCATGTCCTTACCTCCTTGGGAGCCATAGAGCAAGTTCCCAGGCTGTGCCAGGTGCTCTCCACGTGGCGCTTGACCCAGTCCTCCACAGCCCTGACATCGCTGTCGTTGTACTTGAGCTCTTCGCGGGTGTCGACCTTGTTGGAGCTGAGGATGTTGGTCCCGCACTTGTTCTCAGCCGTCTCCAGCGGGCTGGACCAGCTGCCGTGGCCAATTCCGGCGGTCAAGTTACCCTTGAGGGCGTATTGCTTGGTCGTCTCAAGATCCATGTCGTGGCAACGAGCAGGCGAGTTCCAGTCAAAGAAGGGGTGCTAGCTTGGTTAGCGGTGTACTCTTTTGGGACTCGCAATGGAGGCTTACCATGTTCTCCACCTCACCCGCGTAGGCTTGCATCCTCCTCGCCGTCTCACGAGACTTGATGTATCCCCAGACCATGGGGACCATGTCTCGCTCGTCGTTCATGAAGCCGGCATCAAAGTCGGGAGTCTCATAGGGGTCGGCAGACTTGATGTGAGTGGAGCCTCGGGAGAAGGGATACTCGAGGAAATGGAACATGGTAAAGAAGTTACCAGGAGGCCTATGCATCTGTCAGTTTTGATCTAATTTGACGTCAAGTCATCTTGTCGGTGATAGACCTACATCAACATGTGGTCTCCCTATGTATATTGTCAGCTCTGGTTATCGCTTGGCGGTGGTACTTCAACGGGTAAACTTACAAACCAACCAGCAATCACGCTGTAGTGCATAACGGGCTTGTCGGGCTTGTTCTCGAAGTAGCTCTTCCAGCCATCCTTGAAGTGGGGAGTCGGCCAGCTCTCAAATTCCCTGAGCTCTTCGGGAGTAGGCCTAATCTTCACACCAGCTTCAATGCCATTCGTTGCAAGCGGTCCCGTTCCCTTGAGAGCCCACTCATCGAAGACCCCTGTGATGAGTGTTAGTGGATGATGGCACATGAGAGCAGGTCTACGTACTCTTCTGGACCTCAGGGTCACCTCGGACGAAATCGTCAAAGGTCTCAGTCTCCGGCTTGGCGCGGTAGACAGAGAAGGTGAGGTAATGATCTTGGAAGTTCAGTCCCTTTCAAAGATGTTAGCGGTGAACCGTGTGACAGGTTATGCGAGGAGGTACGTACGACACCTGGGAGGTTCACGAGACAGTTGACTCCAGCCTGCTTGAGAGTCTCGGGGTTGCCGATACCAGATCGCTGAAGGATGAGAGGGGAGGAAAGAGTGCCTCCAGACACAACAATTTGCTTGCGGGCGCGGAACGTGCGCCTTTGAACCTGGCCGGGGTGCAGGGGCTTGACTGGGACGGTCTGGACGCCAACGGCTCGGCCGTTCTCCATAATGATCTTCTCCACCTTGGTGCTGGTGGCGAGATACAAGTTGTCGTGGACAGCACGTGTTGAGTGGACATCTAAGGTCGACGAGTTAGCATCCATAATAGCGGTCTGGCATCATTGAGGAAGTAACATACATCCATGGGCGCTGTCAGATCGACGGCCCGTATCCCTGTTGATCCACTTGAGCCACGCCTCGGCGCCATGAGCCGTGGTCAAGTCTTGAAGGTCATCGACAGTTGGAATTCCTTGCGTCTCGGCGGCGCGGAGGAAGTCCTCTTTGATGGGATATTGGTAGTTTCCGAAAGAAACCTTGATCGGACCCTCGGATCCATGGATGTCCCTGTTGTGAGAGGCCCTCTGGTAGGTCTCGTGCTTCCGCATGAGAGGCAGAAGCTCCTTGGTTGTCCAGCCCTTGGCTTGGAAGTCATCGTACTATCCGGTGTTAGCTGTCAGGTCTTGGAGAATATGGAGTGAATGCCTACGTCGGAAGCTGAAGCCCGAGTGTACATCATGAAGTTGATGGAGGAGCCGCCACCGAGAATGTGGGCGGCCGGCACAACGGCCTTACGGCCTCCGAGCCATTCGGAAGGTCGAGACTCGTAGAAGGAAGCCGTCTTGGAGTCAAGCTTCATGTTGCGCGGGTAGATGCCCGGGCGGTAGACCCATGGGTTGTTGAGGTTGTTCTCACCAGCCTCGATCAGGAGAACCTTCAAGTTCCGGTCAAGGTTCGCGAGACTTGTCTGATCAGCATTGCCATATGGCTGTCTGGATAGGACGAGCTTACCGTCCAGCCACTACACAACCGCAAGATCCTCCTCCGCAAACGATGACTGAAGTCACTTAGCATCGCGATATGGCAACAAAGGGCCGGTACACTTACTGTCAAACTCATCGGGGAGGGAGCTCTTGAACTGCGAAAACTCGGATGCCATGATTGCGTTGTGACACTTCAGCTGATTTAGAAGATGTCAAGTGTCTTGGAGTTGGAGTTGAAAGCCATGACTCTCGGATGGCCTTCGCCCCTTAAGTAGTACGCATCGTGATTCCCTTCATCCGTCGCTCCGCCGCAACCCCCCACAACCAAACTCCGTGATGCCTAGATCCCGAGAAACGCCCGTGTCGCCAAATCTGGACGAACGCACGTCGCTCAACGAGGTATCATGAGCGTCCATCACCGCATGCGAACCCCTCTCGGACGCTGCGGGCACCAATGGCACCTGCTTCCGCAGCCTCAGCTTGAGTTTTGGGAAGCATCAAGCAAACGCCCGTTCCAGGCTAGTTTTGTGGGTGAGACTGGTATCAACCTTTTACCGGGAGGGTGTATGAGCCAAGGTTTCCCTTGGTTCTGGGCGAGGCATGATGGCGAAGCAATGCGGGGAAATGCGATAGCTTCAGGGAGGTTGCTACTCTGGGAGCTATGGCAGCTACGAAGGACGTCACTGCTTCGTAGTGGCATGCGGCAGGCCCAATTGTTTGTCTGACTCGGTCAATGCTACGTGTAGGGAGTCCCGGTGTTTGCCAGCCAAGTTCGCTTCGTGGATATGTTGGTATGTTGGGTCGTTGACGGTCCTAGCTACACTTGACTAGCCCGCATAATGATATCCGGGGAATAGATAGCTCAAGCTATTTGCAGCTTGTATCCGTAGAGCTGCGGACCAACGCCAACAGATACGACGACATCAGTCACATGCGCCTCCCCGGATAAATTAAATGGACCCTACCAATTCCACCAGCCAGGATGTCGGCAAGGAATTGTCTCTCGGTGATCGATCTTCCCGGGCCATCCGCGGGCGCGCGTTTGACCCCACGCTTCACAACCCGACCAGTCGCCGTCGAACAACAAACTACCGACACGACTGTCGCCAGTTGCCATTTGCCAAGCGGCTTGGCTGCAACATATCTCCACTCTGTCGTTGGGCTAGCGGGCCAGTAGCAGTTGCATGCCGCACACCCGTGCTGAAGCTTATGCACCCCAGACTGCGACGGCGACCCAACCGCCTCAAGTGCGGGGAGGCCAAAGACGATCCATCGACCATCTCCAGTCATGCTGGCGCTTTTCAACCCCCTCCCCGCGTCAGCTGTATTACGAGGGGATTACGAACCAAGGTGGCTGGCGTCTCGGCGCGGGAATAGTCAACGAGAGGCCAAGACGAGTCCCAAACCAGCCGGACCCTCCTATCCTGCTGCGGAAGCCAACTGGACTGGACAGAAGTTGAGCAACGTGGAAAGGTAAAGAGCAAGGATCATCGCCCCCAGTCTTATCAGAGGCGGCAGTAAGCGCTTGGCAGAACGCAGCGGTATCCCTCCGCTTGCAGCTTCCGTCCTGCCCCCGCGGGATCTTCCCAATTGGGACATCCGAGCACTCGAGTCGTGAAGCCTGGCCAGGTTAAAAGCATGGCATTGTGCCCATGGGGAGTGTGCGAGTCAAGTAGTCTCCAAACGAACGGCCACATTCCTTCGTGAAGGTCTAGTTTTCTTCAGGGCCGCAGGAAACAAGAAAAGTCTTATTGCCGAAGGCCTCTGACGTTACACACTTTTGCACCGGGGAATAGCTAATTGGCCTTGACTCGTGGCGGCCACGAGGGAAGCAGCGCCGCGTGCGGGGAAGGGAGGTAGTCGGACAAGCCATTGCCGCACTAGCCACGATCTCCATCACCAGCCTAGTGGAATCGAACTCGACCGTCCTTACCAATTGAATACGAACAGAGCGTCTTGGAGGAAAAAAAGAACGAGGCAATGACTAATCGACACTGGACCGAGCCAGGGCTGCGCCTCCAAAAGCCAGCGTCTCCGCACCTTATATCACTGAATCACGCGACGAGGACTTTTCTGTGATACGTTCCCTTTTGCAGCATTGTATTGCACATTTTGATTCCGACTGGATCGTTTCAGCACACTTCTTCGCTCCATCGGTCTCGGCATCGTCACGTACTTTGCTAGAGATATCCCAGAGTCTTCAAAAGTCCTTGTACATATCAAGGAGACTAGCCTTAGCTCGTTTGGCGCTGCTGTCATTGCCTCCATTACTGCAAATTTCCAAAGTTACTTTATTGGTGAGGAGTTCCAGGGGTGAAAGAACCAATATGGTCTCAACTTGGTCTGCTGCAAGTTTCCGCCAAAACACACGTACGCATCATATCCGTCCCGTGACCTTCTGTAACCCTCTCTAACTTCCGCCAAGGAACTTCTCATAATTTCTGATTTGGCCGATATTATCTTCCACGCACGAGAAACCACCGGCTCGGGTGACGCCGTATTTAATCAGGCCGTAAAGATGTTTCAATCCCCGATGCGCGCGACGTTAAAGAGGCGCGTGACAGCTGCACCGAAGGGAAACTTGACCTTGTGTTACAGCCTCTCTGAAAGCATCAATCTCGACAGGCTAGAGCGAGCGGAGGGCGACATAGTGCACAAGGAATGCGACTCTTGTTACTCGGACTGCGTTCCACCATCGGGTTTCAATCACCTACAACGACCTAGCAAGGGCTCGACTCATGAAGTCATGCATAAACCTGAAGGTATATAAATCCTCTAATATAGCCAAGAACCATAGACAATACAGATCTGAAATTCCTATAACGCCCTGCCCGGTAACGCTCTCAAAAGGCATAGAAATGCATAATCTCGTTACCTGTTATTCTTACGCTTGTTCATCCAAGCAGTCTCGCCAGTTCAATTCTCTGCGATAGCTGCTCATGACGAGACCGCAGAACCGAGAGACAACACACAGACAATTCCTTGCGAGACAATTATCCAGCGAAGAGGAACAAGTCGACGACTGAACCGGCAGAGCCTCCCACTTTTCGCTAGCATTTGGAATATCCTATCGAAGGTTTGGCTCACGCCTCGTGCTCTACTAATCTTACTCGATTTGCAAGGCACAGCTGCCCAGATCTCCGTCATCTTCGAGGTATAAGAGCGTCTCTCAACTGTTTCGTGGTCGCCAACTAACCAGTTGTTGCTAGTGTCCTGAACCTGTTTTCTCCAAGGCCCGAAGTCATCGGCGTACGACGACGACGATTTCAACCAACATCTTATCGATAATACTACAGTAGCGGTCGGGAAACATATCGCTGTTGTTTAATGCTAAAGGCCGTTACTGAAGACGCAATATCACGACGTCACCGCATGCACTTGTGTAAACAGTCACACTGAATTACTATTCGCTGACTCCCTCTTTCAGGGCTTCAGCACCTCCAATTTACACAAAGTGAGTCGGAGTGTAGATACCTCACTGTCTGAGGTATTAGGAGGACCATGATCAGCATTATGGGCGTGTCCTTGCCCTCATCGTCCAGCACTGCACTCTCCCGAGCGAGTCAAACATGCTCAATATGTCAATCCATCGGCTGCCTTGAAATGGACTATCGCCGTCTTGGTCCAGCAGAATCGTACATTCAACCAAACGAGCAAACATCCACCTTCCCGCAATCAAAATGCGCATGTACCGACAAGCAATAAACAACAAGACGCAAAAGTGGAGTTTCATCAAGGTCGTCAGCTTCATCTGCAGATGCGTCTCACAACGTGGGACCATCCAATGAAGCCATCTCCTCCAGGTCAGGAATTGTCCTCTCCAGTCCAAAGACCATGGCCTTGATGTTGTTGAGCACTCCCAACTCACCCCCCTTCAGCTTCGACTCCCGTTTGAGATCACCGACTTTGGTGTGAAGCTGCGGATCAACACTGATAGCTCCCTGGGCGAGCTTCTGGGCCTCCTCAATCCGGGCGCTGCAGTCCTTCATAACCTGCTCCTGTGTGGCGGCTTCGTCCTTCTTCAGCTTCCTCTGCAAGAAGCACGCATCGATGGCCATCTTAATCTCCGGGAGGACGTTGAGTTGGCCGTCTCCGACGCTCTGCAACGACGCAAACGTCTTGTCGAGGTTGACAATCTCGACGCGGAGAGCCATGTGTCGAAGCCGTGCGTTTCTCATATCTGTCTCGGCGCGTTCGAGGATCTTCTGCGAGGAGCCGTGGCGGTCGTTGGCTTCTTGGAGCTTGTTTGTCTGGGTGTGGAGCTCGGCGTTGACTGCTTCTAGGGTGCGTGAGGTGCTGTAGATGAGCAGGTCGACCTGGCCGACTAGTTCGGCGATAGCCGGAGATAGTGATTCGTGGATGCTGCCGGGTCGTGGAGTTGGTTCATTGGGTGCCTATGGCTTGTGGTCAGTCAATGATTTAGTTACAACACAGCAAAGGTCGACTTACGGCAGATCGAATGAGCATTTGCGAGTAGGCCAGAGCCAGAGAAGGCAAACTTCCAGGGCCAAGTCTGGCATAACGCTGTTCTAGAGACTCTCTCTGCTGAGGCACCGGGCCTTGCTGAGACACCAAGTCTTGCTGGGACACCGAATCTTGTTGAGACACCGAGACTTCCCGAGACAACAGGCTCTGCACAGTCACCAAATTTTGGGGAGGCCCAGGGCTGGATGTTTTGTGTGGCATCTCGATCGAAGAGATGGTGGGCATCGATAATCTAGGGCGTTTGGGAGGAGGAGAAGTCTCCAACGTGGGCGACAATTGTGAGCGTCGTCGCGTCTTTGTGAGAGACTTGGAAGACTGGGGACTCTTGGGCTGCTCTTCGGCTTTGGCTTTGGTGACAGACGGCGGCTGAGAGGAGACTCTCGGGAGGAAGTATTTGTTAAGTATCTCGGACTTTTTATCACGAATTGCCGCGCGTCGTCTAGTTCTCATGAATGGCTTGTCGAGGCTGGTTTCTGGTGGTTCGCTCTCTGGTCGTGGCCTGGTTAGCGAGGGCATAAGGTGTTTGATAGAATACGCACGTGGCTCGGAGCTAGCTTTGCCGTTGACCTTTTCCTTGTCGCTTTGATTCTTGCTGTCATTGTCGAGTTTCTCGAAGTCAACATCCTCTTCGTCGAGCTCGTCTTCATCCTGGTCGGTCTGCTCGTGTTCGCCACCGTCGCCATCGACTCCATCCAAGATGTCTCCACGAACTGCTCTCACATCCCGATGCTGCAGCCTAAGCTCACCTGTGTCTTCGCCTTGGGCGTGGCGATGCTTGATGCTGGCGATGAGCTTTTTGCGCAGGTCGTCCACCGAGAGCTTGTCGTCCTGGACAACGAGCCGAGCAAGCATGGCGACATTCTCTAGCATGGTGACGCCCCAGTCTCCCGGGGTGTACTTGGGGATCAGGTCCCAGGGCCAGATTTCAAGGCAGCCGTAGAATCGCTTCGCGGCGCGCGTCGCCCGGCCGCCGAATTTGCTGTCGTAGGGGCTTGGGATGGACACATCGGCCGTGGCCTTGTCTGCAAAGACCCACGACTCTTTGTGGGGTAAGACGACCATGTTGCCAGTTCGCGAGGGAGAATCGGAGTGAGCGTTGAGATGAGAACAAGTGATGAAGAAAGGTTGACGCTGTGTGTGGCAGTGCACAAACAGAAGAACGCGGAAGGTGAGAAGAAAAGAAGAAGAAAATGGAAGGACCAGGTGACGCGGTATAAACGCTGTGGCCGCGTTTGTTTGTCGGCGTTTACATATCGAGGTGTTTGTCTGATCAAGTTGTCTTAGTGCAAGCCAATCAGGTGACCCGAACCCTATGATAAGCCAGGTGAGTTATCGCGGCGTTTGCTTTCTGTTTGACTCTGCATGAGTTGTCGGCCTTATGCGGTCTTCTGGCGTTTCTTCTCGGAGCTGTTTCTCCGAATAACTACAGCTTTTGACTAGAGCAGCCGATAGCTTCTACAACCATGGAGAACACCGCACGGTCGTGTTTACAAAGTTATATAGCTATGAGTGGTGCTTATGGCGTGGGGTTGCAGGAGTCCCAGAGCCAACTCAGCCACAAGGCACATCAGCAAACTATCGGAGTATCACATGTTCTGCACTTTGCGATTCTAAGAGTTGGCAGTTGACTTTTCGGCGCTTAGGCAATCGCAACTGCCTCAGGCCCTACGTGACAGCGCGTTTGTCCCTACTAATAAGCGGCAGCTGGCAACCAACCGTCAGACGAAAATAACAGCTGGCGTGTTTGCCAGGCGCGAGTCATTTGGAGATTGAAACTTCAAGCCAAGAATGTGACCATTTCACTCGACGGTCATAGGGAACACTATATTGCATACAATAACAATTATATTTAGGTGAAAGGCAGTCTTAATGTGAGCATAGTGGCCCCGTTTGCTAGGGCCTCGTGGGGTTGCAGGCAAAAGGAACCCCAATCAAGTGAAGTAAACAACGGTTATAGACTAGGCAGTCGTCTCGGTGTGCAAGTGCTACTCACCGGAAGCCCTAATCATCTGAGCTATGCGCCGCGGATTTGTTCCAAATCTCTTTTGATTGCACTGTCTGGAATGCGTGATCCACCGACTTTGGGGCATGGCCATGACGGCACCGACTGCCTCGTCTTACGAACGAGAATTAATCAGCCTGGTCCAACCTCAAAATGTCTTCGTTTTGAAAACAATTGTTGGACTCGAGTCCAACGTGAAAATTTCCCTAACAGAGTTGGAACAAGTGATGTTTCCATCATCACCCCGAATGCCGCAAACGGAGATGATGAGTAATGTCCACGCAGCCGGACACAGCCCGGACTAGAAACCACCCGTGCTCCACTTTTCGGCGAGAGTCTCGGAGGCCGACGCTTTTCTGATTGGCTGCGGCAAACCACGAAGCTCCGAGTTTGTAATAACGGCACGGAGCGGGAATGTGCTTTGTAAATTTCACAAGAGTCGACGGAAAGGGAACCCCATTTTTAATATAAGTTGTCGATGGTTGCGCTTGTGATTTAACACTCAAACTACAATTCTCTCATCCGAGTTTACTTTACTACCCGAACTCCCACTCTTCAACTGCTCTCAAAATGTCTCGCGCAATCCTCGTCACTGGCGCCACCGGCAAACAGGGTGGCAGCGTCATCAACGCCCTCCTCGCCCGCCACGCCCCCTTCAAGATCCTGGCCGTTACCCGCGACGCGTCCTCGCCATCCGCCCAGAGACTTGCCGCCAAGTCTTCCAACATCTCCCTTGTCCAGGGAAACCTCAACGACACAGAGTCCATCTTCCAGACCGCCAAAAAGGCAACGGAACTACCCATCTGGGGTGTCTTTAGCGTTCAAGTAAGTGCCTGGGTACAGGTTCAATAGACCTAGCTAACAATCGTCCAGCTGCCCGCGATGAACAAAAAGGGCCCTGTTATTGAAGAGGCTCAGGGAAAGTCCCTGGTCGACTCTGCAATCAAGCACGGAGCCAAACACTTTGTCTATTCCTCCGTCGATCGACATGGCGCCAAGTCCATCGATAACCCGACCAACATCCCTCATTTCGTCAGCAAGCATAACATTGAGCATCACCTCATTGAAAAGGCCAAAGGCACCGACATGTCCTGGACCATCCTGCGACCTGTCGCCTTCATGGAAAACTTCCAGCCTGGCTTCATCGGCAAGGTCTTTGCGACAGCCTGGAGAGAGGCTGTCAAGTCGCGTCCTCTGCAGCTCATCTCCACCGACGACATTGGCACATTCGCCGCCCTGTCATTCTTGAATCCCCCAAAATTCAGTTCCCAGAGCATCTCATTGGCGGGTGACGAGTTGACCTACAAGCAGCTCCAGGACGTCTTCAGCAAGAAGACCGGGGCTCCTCTTCCTACTACCTTCGGGTTTATTGCTCGGTTTTTCTTGTGGCTTTCCAAGGAGATGGGCACCATGTTTGCTTTCTTTGAGAAAGAGGGCTATAACGCAGATATCAACGCTCTGAAGAAGATGCACCCAGAGCTGAAGGACCTGGGCACTTGGCTGGAGTCGAGTCCATATGTGAACAAGACCAAGTAGGAGGCATTGGCAATTTCTTGTGTTTCATTTGATAGGGTATTCCACAGTTCCGACATCATGTATTCTTAGATTAATAGACTTTCCTCACTAATACCACCTCATTTTTGTCCAAACGAGCAAGTTCAGACAATGTTGGCATAGGATATTGCCATGTCAGCGCAAGTCAAAGATCAAACCTAACCCAGTCGTATAACCAAGCATAAGACCGCATAGATGAAGAAGTAGGCCAAAGTCGCTTATATTAGATTACTTCACGTATTTCCTTCACTCAATTCCGTTATTTAAAATGCGGGAGGTGGATTCAAAGTATGCGAAATACGTTCAAACCAATTACCGTTGCACTGCACTGTGAGACTGGACGAGCTTTCCGCATTCCACCACAGAAACATAACTGCTATACTAAGTGTTAAAGGCAATGTAACCTACCCCAGCAGAGTAAATCTTGGTGTCAACCCAGCCATCAATGTGCCAGTTCATCCCACCCTCGGACACCGAATCCACACCCAACTTCAAGCGCGAGTTCTTGTTGCAGTCAACACCAAGGCTGGATAAGGCAATAAGAACCTTGAGAGTTCTCTGGAAAGTGTCATATGGGAACCTTGCCTTCTCCTATTTGGCAGCTGGGCCTTGCCGTCCGGCGTGTGGTAGGAACCACTCGTGACTCCAGCCTTTTGAGCCGGATACGCGATCCACGCAGCCGCGGCCAAGTACAAGACCGAGTCTGACCAACTTTCAAGATGGATTATGAAGCCGGTAGAGTTAGCGTCCGTGGCCGTGGCCTTGGCGCGCCAGTTCTTGCCCTTGACCATGTCCAGCTAGTTCGGCCAGACGACGACCTTGGGGGGAGCACTGTACGGTCGTGCGAATTTGATCTGGCGAGACATCTTCTGATTGGGGTTTTCCAGGTGTGGTCCTCCGAGGTACTGAACTACCCGATCCGGAAATCCTTGTTGTCCTTCGCCTTGCGAAACCATGTGTAGCCGGCCGAGTACAGCATCGTGTCCGCCCAGGTTTTGAGGTGCACCGTTGCCAACGATTTGGTAATGTCGTCGGCAAAGGCCGTAACGCGGATGTTTTCGTTTTTCAAAACTTCAAGCCAGTTGAGACCGACGGCGAGGGATGGCGGGCACTTGTATGTCTTGGAGAATTACTGATACTTTGACGCTTCCTTGGCCGCCTGGTTCCACGGCCGTAGTTTAAATGTGTTGAGGTACGCAATGTCGAGATCCTTGCCAGGGTACAGCTTAGCACTGAAGGACTCGTCTGTTTCAGAGAGGGTCGTGTTGCAAGGCGCAGAAAATCCATCCCTCGTATAAAACGCGGGAAGAAGTAATCATAAGTGAGTTCGTATCGAACTTTGAGAAATGGGTAACAGTTCTGTCGTAAGCTCGAAAGATGTTATTGATGACCACATCTTCAGTCCACTTGTTGATTTCCCATTGATGCCTGATGACTGCACATCTTTGTTCCACTGAATTTTGGCTCTTGGTGACTGGTGTGATTAGTTCACTTAGCTGAGACACAACTTATGTTGGATTGATCATTTCTGGTAGTCACGTAGTGGAAATTTAGCGTAGCTGAGCGACGAACATGACTCAATGCCTCCCCTTATTGCAATTAAGTTCGTATTTAAGGTTAATGATGCGCCGATGAGGCAGGGCTTATAAAGGAATGCTTCAATGAAGCTTCATAAGGTTACTGGATTTTGAGTCTTCACAGACCAGTCTTGAATGCAGTGCGCGCGATGAAGGGCGTGCATAAACTACTGGGGCTATAAGATTTCACATCCAAACTTGCACAAGTGAACAGTGAGTGAAGGTGGCGAACAATTAGAAGCGCAAACCTTCTGACTACATCGCGAACCAAGTGTCAACGACAGAATAAAAAGGCACCAGAAGGTTCAGAGATCTCTGGGGTCAAGTTCCACACAATACTGAACAATTCGTACTGAGGCTATGTAAATGACTATTGAGATAAAAACAGAAGCAGTCCAGAACCAGACCTCATTCGTCCTCCCCCGAAGAGCGGATTTTCGCCCCATGGACGGAAGGCCAGAAATAGAAATAAATGCAAACAAGACATCTCAGATCAAACAGGAAATGGGTTGTAGTTGACGATGGAGTCGTAAACCTGCAAAGTTCAGTTTGCCTCGGAGCCCTGGGCATGGCACAACTTTGTACAGTAGTAGTTCATCTTCAGTTTGTTAGCGTCTATTGTTACTATCAGAAGGGTAGAAGCCTTACCTCATCGCCGCCAATGTGCCAGTCAGCAGAGTTGCAAGTGGCACCATCCTAGTTCTCATCAGTCAAGAGTCTCATGGGGGTTCAGCTTCAAGGGACATACGAAAGTGCAGTCAGGGCACTGGTCCCATTGCTTGTCGCCGGTGTTGCGGGCTTTGTAAAAGTTGCAGGCACACTCCGTTTCGGCGAGGAGGATTTCGTAATCCTTGGCAAAGGTGTAGCTAACGCTGAAGGGACTGCCGCCGATCTGAGAGTACTTTCTGTTGGAAATGCAGACCGCGACGTTGTGCAAGTCAGCGAGGGCGCTGGAACGGAGATGTGTTAGTCAAGGGTTGCAACGCTTCTGGTATTTGTGGATATGGGGGAGACAAACCCGCTGGCAAGCATCATGAGGATGGGAACTGTGTAGAACTGCATGGTTGCGATAAAGAAAAAGAGGTAATGTTGTGATGATATTGAGAGTTGAAGGTGTGGCTGGATGAGACAAGATGTGTATTGGGAGCCATCGAAGCCAATATATACAACTTGGGAATCAGTAGAAACGGGAACGCCGCCTTCTCGAAGTCCCTTGATAGACTGAACATAATCATATCGGAGGTTCGGCGTGTGCCCCCCCCCCCCCCCTTNNTGTGCCCCCCCCCCCACTTGCCTTGTTTCATTACAATTGCCAAGCTGATCCAATAGAAGCCTTATCAACGAGCGCATAGAGATTCTAATTATTGCACCTATAGCGTGTCCTCGAACAATTCTGCGCCGTACAAGAAAAAAGTTAATATCGTAATTGTTGCTCGTATCATCACGATACTCAATAGCTGCGCGAACCCTTCATATGGTGATTATTTCCAGAACTAGACAGTCGTGTGCAGTCTGAAACCTATGTTGCTCCACGTAGCTTGGGTGAAAACGCGTCATGGGTTCCCTTGTCGGCAGTTGATCGATCCTGCGGGATGATTAAGTTCAGGGCTAGCATGGGTGCGGGACAAGGGAGTCCCGTTGGGCGAAACCTACAACTCGTATCCAATCCGAAATTGACAGATCGAGAAGGTAGCTAATCACATCGCAATCTATCCGAGAAAAGGCTATGACGATCCCTGTATTAACGCTCGGCTATACCGGGGCAAACTGACAGCAGTTATCCGCCCACGGCACGATAGTCTCGAGACGTCGACGACATGAAATATAAATATTATGTAGGTTGTCTATACCAAGTGAGCGTTATCCAATACAGACCACCGCAATCACACTACTTGGGTTGAAAACAGAAAACAGCCATACTTCTCTCATGATGATTTTTACCACCTTTGTTGCTCTTGTCCTAGCCGGAGTCGTCAGTGCAGCTCCAGTCCATGAGACCCGCGAGCTCAACAGCACGAAATGGACTCCGAATCATATTCTTCAGCCGGACGAGGTCATCCTCTACGGCGAAGGTCGCAGTTCGTCTTCCCAATATCTTTCCTCTTCCGTTCAGCCTTAGTCTACATCTTGATGTTCGAGGTCATCACCACACGGAAACCTTCGAAATGACGTTACTAACCGTTACACTGCAGTGGAAGTCGTACACAAGAATGTCTATCATGACTTGATTGAGTCCCAGGGGTATTCATTTGACGTGCCTGGTGTTGACGAAGACTTCCTCGGAAGGACTCCTCCCCCAAGCAATGCCACGACCGACAAGCGTGAGGAGTGCGGCTACACAAATGCAGTTGTGGCCGACTCGACGTCAACCTTTGTGGACTGGGATTTGCAAATGTCCCCCGTAGTCATCGGAACTGGCACCAACGGCATCGACGTCTACGTCAGCTCTGGTTACAGCGTCTCCAACGCCATCACGGTCAGCGGCAGCGCCGACTGGACGGTCATCAAGGACAAGCTGGGCCTCTCGCTCGGCATCGACTACACCCGCACGTGGACGACGCAGACGGTCATCAACATCAAGGGCACGGTTCCCAACGGCGCCTCCGGAGTCATGATCACCAAGCCCATCAAGACGCGCCGCTACGGCCGTGCCTTGAGGGGTTGTCTCGGAGCGCAGACGGAGACGGGAACGTGGATGGCCGACTCTTATAACGAGGGTTCCTACTCGGGCGTCAAGTGGGTTTCGGGAGCTATTAGTAAGTTCAATTCCAAGTCCTTGAGGTCTTATTAAATTACTAACGGGTCGCTAGCTATGTGCACCAAGAATGAGTTTCCTCTTTCCCGCTGCACGGGCAGTGGAGACTTTATCTAAGTACCATCTCACTTAAGTGCAATGCCTTTGAATATGTTTTTCATACAAGTGGAAGGTGGATGAGTCGGAAATTCGCTGGCGGTGCCTGGGGCATTGTCTCTCCAGCTCGATCCCTTCTTTAGAGCAATGTGTACTTTTCAAGATTTCTACTGTGTTTTCTCGATATCTCTGCAACAACATAGACTAGCGGGTTGAATTAATGGAGCTCCAATAATTCTCTTCAAACCTTCTCCGTCACCTCCAGTGATTATAGGCACACATAACAGCGGACCAGTAGTCCAGTAAATCCCGTCCCGGAATTCAAGCGTCCCGTGCGTCTTTTAGATGTGCATGTTTTTCTTTGAGTACAAAAGATCGAAGTAATTAGTGCCTTTAACGATCCACAACCTCTTATTTGGAGATCGCAATTGAGGACGCCTAGGATACAGTCACTGCAAACGACCCAGGAACCCCTAGTGAAGGTTTGGGACCTTTAGCAACCATCCAAAGAGAGAACTTCGTGATTGTTGCTCAGGGAACAGCAATAGAACCTGGTATACGTGTACACCTTTGCGAGGAGGCCGATCATCCTCCTGCAATAAATGAGAGCCTAGCTTCATAGACACAGAGGTCATACTGAGTGTCTCTGGCCAGGCGTCTTGTTTGATGAGGAAGGTCGACAGGGTGACTGGTCCGGCGAAAGAGACATGTGCCGAGGAAGCAGGCCAGGGCGTGCCCTCATCGCTGCTACCGAGAAGTCTAGAAACTATTCCACACAGTCAGCATTACTTGATACCCAAGCATTAAAGCAATTGATGAGTGACGAAGCACTCACGCTAAGACATAGTTCTCCTTTTCTGACAAGGCCTATCCATACCAAGAATATCAAGTGTCTCTTTTCAACCTTCTTTAACTGGTCCGCGCAAACATAAAATTATGTCGGTGATGGACTGACTTACATTAACTACCCTGCAGATGGCCGTTGCAACATCCTGAAGAAGGAATCGACCCGGCCTATGAGCCTGTACGTCGTACAAGACTGTATGTCAGCCAAAGCCTACAGATAAAATAGCAGAACGGGTACCGTCCATCCTGGAGACAATTATGCACTGCGGTGCTTTCGGTTTTGTAGTTCGTTCAGACTAATCTTCGCTGCGGCGCGTTGATTAACGTACGAAAATGTACTCGTGACTGCCACACCATTTCAACATCTACAACACAGACGGAGAAAAAGGGCCAGAAAATTTAGGTAGTTTCATTTTCATTGCATCATGGTTTTCATGGCACTGTGGGGAAATCTTGCGATTAGTGAGGCCTCTTGATCGACCTGGTCGCGATCCTTTGGGGCTGAGTCGGATTAGAAATGCCGAACAGACCCACCCTCTAGACTACAACGTGACCGCGCGCCTAGACCAGCAAAGCTTTCAACCGTCTGACATGTCTTCATTCAAACAAACCTTCTTCCTTTATTTCTTTGCTTACCTACCACTTGAACAAAGACCAGCGCATTCTCTCAGAAACACGAACAACAAAGCAACCGGCTTAGTCACTTGAATCAGTCCGTGTTGAAATCATGGCAAAGGAAGATGCAGCTCTAGGTTTGACCGAGCGAATGCCTTCGTCCTGTCCCAGGTCTAACCTTTATCGACTTAGTCCTCTTCTACTCCTCAATCGTCTTGCTGAGTATTATCGTCACGCTTCCACTTACCAAGAGGCCCTTTTTGCTCCCTACCAGTTTGTTACCAACCCACCATCTTCAAGCCGGCTCGCTAACAAAAGGCCAGCTGCGTGGTCGTTTCTTTGCTTCCTCGATGGAGCACTTTTGGTCAGCTGGAGTAGCCGTGAACCGCCGACTAGCACTATCAAGCACCAGTTGCTGATTCTGGGGCTGGTTATGCTCTTGACTTGGTGGATCGTGATGATGTTTTCACTCGATCCCGACGAGGAAAAGAAGCCACAGGGATCCCAGGGATCTCAGGGATCTCAGGAGTCTTCTGTTGTGCAAAAGGAGAAGTGATTTCTTGGTCAAATACAAGGCAGTTGTGCACGGAATAAGAAACGGGCTAGACGTTCCGCACAGCTAAGAGAAAACCTTCTATAGGCCTCAAATAATTCCGGGCTCAAACCATTTTGTCTAAAGCCTCTGGCCTATTCTAATCTCCTTGGTTCTTGGTCATGTTACTGCTGAGTACCTGCTAACACAATTTTGTCATGACCTTCGTTCAACGTCTCATCCGTCGCCATCTCCCGTCTTTCATCATATTCGTACTGTCCTATCCAAGCTAAAAGCAAGATACTGCTGTACATAATGGAACAAATCTCAATCTTGGACGAGGCGAGATAGTTGGTAAGGTCGCGGCTGCATGTCCCAAATGGTCCTTCAACAGAGACTCCGGCGATTCCCCTAAAACATCATGATCTCACACGCCCCCCTATCAACGGCGTCGTGGTTTCTTTAAGTGATGGCATGAGACCTCCGGGCAGCTCTGAACAATTAGTTAACACACCATCCTTCCTCCGGCATTTGATGGTTTGACAGTCCTTTCTATTCCTCAATCTATTTTCCTCTCCCATTTCATCGAGCTTCTCGTCCTCGTATCTCTGCTGATTGCCTTCCGCCGCCCTCAGCGTGGAGAATTCCCTAATGAGCATCAAGTAGATCTACTTCGTCCAGACCCAGTTCTTGATTCATAGTCTAGACCTTCAAAAGTTCACATTTAATTACGAACTGGTTTAATCGCAACTCAATTCCCGTCAGCCGTTACAACTAGTGCTCCAAAATCAACCTTAATCATTTTAATCCAAGCGGCACCTTACCGGACAAGCCATCCAAAGTATACTCCGCTAAGCTCGGTTATCTAAGCAAGCAGTAGGGAACCTTCACCTGATGTGTAACAGTAAATATCGTTGATTGCGTCAAAGAGACGGCTATTTGAGGGACCTGAAGTATTATAATTACCCTTTCATAGCCTTGTCTGCTATCAGTTTAGCATGGGTACTCCTACAGGAGAAAGGCCCGGCGCCGATAGAGGATTGGCATGGATCATTACCATGAATGCGGCAGGTCGATATGTATCCCTCCTTGCACATAACAACCCGGTAGAAGAGAAATCACGCCACTGAGGGGGGCCTCTGAATCCCTGCCACACTGATTCAGCCGACAACCAGAATATGTCGTGCAAGAGTGAAAAAGAAGCCTGCAAACCCGGACAAACAGTGTGACACGTCACCAAGGTCATGCTATCCGGGTAATTACTCGGACCAACAGATATGCTAAGAGCCACAGATCAAAAGGTTGAACACCCTCCAAGTTCCTCGTTCTTAAATTCAGCAGTCTCTTCTTGTTTCTGTTTCATCTTAACAGCATACAATCTACGAGTCAAACATGACGTCCACTTCGCCCCGGTCGCCGAGAAAATCCGCCTCGCCGACCAGTACTGCTTCCCCTCGAGGAATCGACCCCGCAGTCGATCAGTTGGTCCCTCTGGTGTGCAGGACTGCGGAACGGCCCGCTCGGTAGTGCCACTGAAGCTGACACGACCCTAGGAAGCGGATGTAGTTGCCGATGACGATTCGGCGATTGGTGTTGTGAGTAGCTTATGGGTGAGATAGAAACAATATTAATAAGCTAATGCGTCTATTTATATCCTCCAAGACCGATGACGAGATTTCGACCACGTCTCTGCGCTCGAGCATCCTCGAGTACCACATGGTGCATGGTCGCGGGTACCACCGAGACGAGAGTAAGTTGCGACTGTTTCACACCGTATTATTTGCTCGCCGACAGTCTTGACTAATCTCGTTATCACAGCATACTTTCTCCCCAGCGATGAAGTAATACTCCTTGTTTGTGCCAATGAGAGGATATCGCTGACCATTTCTTGGTAGCACGAGTCTGATAGACTGGGTAACAACCTCCGAGGGTCTGTTATTGAACAGGAAGCTCACACTTATTGAAGATCTCCAGAACCACCACCTCCTCTTGACTTTTGGCGGTAAGAAATACTTTGCTCCAAATGCTGACACCGCCAAGCGTGTACTGGACGTCGGCACTGGGACTGGAGTGTGGGCAATCGACTTCTGTATGGCAAATCCTGATATGCATACTCATTGACCTACCTGCTCACTCTAGATCTTATAGCCGATGAACATCCCCATGCAGAGGTAAAATCTGAGACTTGAACTCTGCAAGTACCTGGACAGCTCATATTCTTGCAGGTCATTGGTGTTGATATTGCTGCTATCCAGCCAGCTCGGTGAGTACCAACTCCTCGGCTCAACTCAACCGCTGCATGTCTCATCATTATACAGCGTCCCTCCCAACTGCACCTTCGAGGTGGATGATGTGGAGGAGGACTGAACTTGGAGTAGAAAGTTTGACTACATCTTCGTCCGCCTTATGACTGGCAGTTTTACCGACTGGGAACGATTTACGTGTCAATGCTGGGAGTAAGTGCTACTATCTCACAAAAATTAACTCCTATGCTTCTTTTGAACTGGGTCTAACGGTCCTCCTAAATAGCTCCCTAGAACCCGGCGGTTGGGTCGAGGTTATTGATCCAACATTTCCTGCCAGATCCGACGATGGGACCTTGGATCCGGACTCCCCATTGAACAAGTGGGACGAACTTACCGTGAAAGGTGCCGCGAACCTGGGACGTCGCTTTGATGAAGGAGTGAACCACGAAAGCCGTCTTAAAGCGCAAGGCTTCATCAACGTCCAGCGAATCGTTTTCAAATGGCCCACCAACACATGGCCAAAGGATCCCAAATACAAGGAGATTGGGCTCTAGACGTTGGCAAACATTGAGGGAAACCTAGAGGCCATCAGCACAATCCTGCTGGCGCGTGGACTGAGTATGAGCCGCGAGGAGATCCTGGTGTTCCTTGCGGATGTGCGGGCCGAGATGCGTAATCGAAGGGTTCATGCGTATTGGAAAGTGTGAGTGATCAGGGTGTCTTGATTGACACTTATCCCCTCGTTTTAGGCTCTCAATGCTGATTATAGAGATTGTAGACTTGTGGTAATTGGTCAGAAGCCCGGGTTGGAAGAAGACGGAGAAGAGTAAGGGTTAAATAGACTGAAAACAGCTGAGCCAAACTTGAGCTGGTGAGTGAAGAGGCCGAACAAGGGACTACTTGCGATGCCGGAGAAATCCTGCACTCATGTTTTGTCTTATAACACAGTTAAGGCGAAAATGACCACTGAGTTTGGCGGCGAGCTCTGTTGTGGATGCTCCTATGCTTTCCAACCTCATTATGTGACCAGCCCGCCGCCAACCCACCCAACAGCGTCTCTAGTCACAACTATCTATACAGCCTATGACCACTATCTAGGTTTTCAAAGACTAGATAAGTTTTCTATACCAGGTGTTTAGACGAGCGAGCCATCCAGCCGTGTAATGTACAGCTCGGCCATTGGGCACACCATGATTGAGCATAAAATCTTTGGAGTTGGCGAGCTGCTTGATTCACTCTTTCGACCTTGGTCTTTATAGTATTTGAGACGGAAAATTTATCTTCGCTTCAAGGACTTGCATCGTCTCTGAGTTGATGTGTTGATTGCCGTCCTTGGTGTGCCTTGTCGTTTCATCCTCGGGACCGGCCTGTCCAGCCTGCGAACCGTGATTGACGACATTTATATCTCCCAACGCGAATCGTGGACAATTCCTCGCCAGTCTTTTCTTGAGCTTCTCCTCGTAGGCCCGGTAGTTCTTTCAATCGTCTTCATTCTCCAAGAAATCGGCAGTGATGGGTCGAAGCATCGAAGAATCTCCTTGAGGAAGACTTATCTTTGAAAATATCTCAATTCTCAGCTTTTCAAGCTAGACAAGTGTCAGCACATCTAAACCTCACGAGTCTGGCTTCAGGTCCTCTAGCTTTCAATAAGGCAGGCTGACAAATTCCAGAACAGACTCGAAGCGCGTCCGGCCTCGTGACCAACTCAAAGCACCGTCGTGCTGCGGAAGAGACCCAAGAAGGAGGAGACCCTCTTAAAACTCTGAAGAAGACATTGAGTATCCATATCTATTCGTAGATCCCTTTAAATTGCTGTGGTTTATGGGAAGCACTGTGTGTTGAGAAACTCGAGTAGAGATCCCTGCAGCCTTGTCGAGTGCCAATAAACATTCAGGGGATGAGCTGTGATTTGGGCGCAATGGTTGCCTACTCGATGTGAATGTATAGTAATACAGACCGGACAAGCAACAGACAGCTGAAACCCTCAGAAGGTCGCCTCTGACTGCATCACAGCAGCCAAGATGTTGGTCTATCGCTGATTCACATCCCATGCATGACTCCCACTCTGCTTATTTGTCGCCCGGCCTACGCTTACCCGGCCCAGGCCTCCAGATCTTCCCCCTTCTCTCTCACTGAAGTACTCTACGGACGCCGTCGTTTGCGTCCTTACTCTACGGACGCCATAGTGAATATGAAGGAAGTCCTGCAGAGTAAATGAGCAAGCATGGATGACGAAGCAGAAACGAACAGGCGAGGCAACGAAGGCCCCGGATACAGGTCGGTCCAGAGTTCATCCTCGGATTTATGTCCTTCTTAGACAATTCTGACTGGAAAGAACATAGTATACACCTGGTGGGCTTCCCAACGGTCGACGCCGACCCGAAGATGATGCCGATGGTAGAAATGATCAGAAACCTCGTGCCTGAAGCCTATGTCCTGCAGCACAATATTTTCCGCCCCAGTGTCGCTTCACATATTAACCTCAATGGCGAAGAAGACGAAGAGTCGATGGAAGAGAATAGCTGTTACCCACCCGACGAGGACGGTCAAGTCTCCCCTGCTGACACGACGCACAGCCGCGAGAAGTCTGGGAGTGACGATGACGACGATGACAACTCGGGTGCGGTCGTTTTCAGTCCTGAGGAGGTTCGTCGCAGGCCGAACATGAGTGGTGACTCGGCCTCCATAACTAGTGCAGCCGCTCACGATTTCTTCTCTCCGGCTTGGATCCAAAACGAGGCGCTGGGTCTCCTCAGTCGTATCAGGCAGCGTGCTCTCGCGGACGATAGCGGGTGCCGGAGCAAGGTACTTCTCGCTGGGTATGGTTTCGGTGGCATAATCGTCAAACAGGTACATGGACATCTCAGAAACTTTGGTGAGAACGCTTAGCCTAACTTGATGTCACAGGTCGTCATCATCGCCAACACGATGCCTCAATTTTACGACGTCGCCTACAACATCACAAGCCTCGGATTTTTTGCCACCCCGCACCGGTCAATGGGACAGCTGGCGTGGGAAGAAGTGCTGCTCTCCATGATACACGCAACCAATATGAGCTATCGCGGACGGCTGTCGCAGATTCTCTCAGCCCTCGTCGACTCCGTCTCGCAGCTGTCGCACGTCTTCTACCAGTTCGCGACTAAGTACCCCACAACCAATTTCATCCGCGCCGTCGTGATGGATGCCTGCGAGATGAAAGTTAACGTATTCGGTAACGACGTCGAGGAGGTCGTGTTGTGGCCGACCACTTCATATGATGGTCTTGCGCTTTGCAGCATTGAAAACTTCGACAAGCTCAAGTCTCTCAGAGAGCATTTTGCTCCTTGCCATGCGATGTCGTTCCCGTACGAAGGTATGATTCCTCAGTCTCTAGCTGGCCTATCTTTGCTCTCGACATTGTTGTTAACCTCTGAGCAGGAATCGAAAAGCATGTACGGGATGCGTCAGAGAAGGTCATCATGGATGTCCACTTCGAAACACTTCAGTGTCTGTCTCCATCCCGTTGGATCCTCTACGAGAATAGAACTCTCGACAATCCAGATTAATACGACGACCTGAGAGAGATCTACCGCTCGCTTCTCCAGGACATTCCCTTTGCCAACATCCGCGGTGGCTCGATCCAGGTTACCGGGCTTTTAGGACACGGCAAGTCCGCCCTCGTCAAGTTTATGTCTCAGAAAATCAGGCGAGAGTCGTCGGTTGTCACTATTGACAACGTTCTCAGCACTATGGAACGATATCCTCGGACCCTGTATGGAGTTTACGTCTCCTTCATGCACTAGATCATCTCTCAGAGGCCTTCGCTATTCCGTCCAGTCCAGGGCCTAATGTTGCAGATTCTCCGTCAGAATGCTTGGACAGAGGAAATGGTTCGGTCGGTTCTGTGGTCCATACTGTACCACTCTCAGAATGTTGACTACCTCGTCGTAGTTTACGACTTCGAGAGGTGGCCAAGCGAAATTCGGTCTTGGTGGTCTAAGATTTATACCTTGCTCCCGGAATCTGGCGGCTCAACCTGCACTCTCCTGACCAGCAGTCTCGAGCCGATTAGTGACTTGATCAACGCAAAGATATACCAGCTCGACCTAAACAAGACGTACAGAAGGTACAGGAATGCCCTGATCAAGACAAAGACGGCAGAGCTCCTCGACCGCGGCCACGGCCACGGCATGACGTCGCTCCGGGAAAACCTCAGCAACAGTATCAAGGAAAAGATCATGTCCTCGGCAAAATCTTACGACGGGTCATTTTCATCCATCAATACATATCTGCTCCGCCTGTTCCAGACCTTTTCTATCAGCTCGCTCAAGGCAATCGAGCAAAATATCTCCAGAGCACCGATATCAGAACATCAACTCTATCGAGGTTACATCAAGCTGCTGAAAGAACAGCCGACGGCTGTCTTCTACTAGGCCACGCAGGTGCTTTCGTGGATGTTGCTGGCGTTGCGACCCTTGCGCATCGAAGAGCTAGCCGTCGTCGCGGCAATCAACATGGGTCACTCCAGGGCGACCGAGATGCAGGCAAAGATATCACTGGGCATGGAGCGAGACATCAGGAACCATCTAGTTGGCCTCGTGGCCATAGAAAACCGACACGCACGCATCATCAGCCCGCTTGCGAGGGAGATCCTATCTGACGCTACGGTGCGAAGTGAACTCAGCTTAGACACTGACGACAGCATTACGCGACACTGCCTGCACTACCTCAAGTTAGGTCTCAGCGATGAAGGACTAGCCGCGTTGGGTGACTGCCTTTCCCAAGTATCGTATAAGCACCAGCAGCGAAGTCACAGAGACCCAATCTTAGAACTGCTAGATTACGCATGCCGGTTCTGGCCCACCCATTTCTAGCAAGCCACGGATGAGGATGGGTCCTTGAACAAGCATGTTGCCGGTTTCTTCAGAGACTCGAGGACTTCCGAGCGCTGGTTCCTGTTACACCTGCTCAGCAATGCCGCCTCCCCGCTCGATCAGCAGAGCGATATTCACGTTGGAGACACTCCGGCCTCACCAACCTTCCCGCAGGGGGCGGAACTAGCGTCTATTGAAGACAAGAGCTCGTCCAGGGACATAAACAAGGCAAATAAGCGACCCTCGCCCGCCGAAATGGCTGGCCATGTCGGTCTTGAGTCTATCGTCTACTCCCTCGTTTCAAACGACAAGACCGCGCCCGAGCGCAAAATGATGCGAGTCCGACGGGGCTATGCAGAGCATCACGCTGTATTCCTGGAAACCAGCTCCAGGTATTATTTGGACTGCGCCATCGCTAATGGCGATGAGGATGTGGTCAAAGAACTTCTTTCCGGGGACAAGGACAGGAAAACCAAGATGTTTCCGCTTCATAGAGCAGCGTTGATGGGCCGCCTGGAAATGGTCCAGTTACTTTTCGATTTGCTCGATGATCCGGCCCAAGTTGACGGCGAAGGCCGGACGCCACTTCACATGGCGGCCATTGGAGGTCATGCAGATATAATACGTTTTCTAATCGGAAACGATAACCCCAAGAGTCAGACAAGGGAGCTTTGCGTCGCCAACATGATCAATGCTCAGGACATACACCTGCAGACGCCCCTTGGTATCGCGATACGACTTGGGAATGTCGACGCTGCCATGATTCTTGCTGAGTCCGGGGCAGACCTGGCTGCAAGACACGGCCACTTGGCGACCTTGGAGGCTATAACTCGCGGACAACTTGAGATTGGGGACAGTCTTCTCGTAGAAGCGGCTGGCGCTGGCCAGCTGCTTATAGTTCAGTATCTGTTGCAGAACAACATCCCTCCCGACTGTGAGAGCGGGGCGCCCATGACACCCCTTTCCGTGGCCTCAGCAAACGGCCATACCGAAGTCGTGCGAACTCTGCTACGAGCCAATGCCGACATCAACCTTGAGGATGCGGATCGGGCAACGGCCCTCCACCATGCTGCCCGACACGGCATGTGTGACGTGATGCTAGCACTCCTCACCCACCACAACGACACCAGCCAGATAATCAGTATCGATGCTCCGGACTCATCAAGATACAGGCCGCTTCATTATGCGGCTGAGAAGGGACACGTCCGGGTCATGGAGCTGCTTTTGAAGCCCCACGCATCTGTCGACGCCCGTTCGCACAGGGGCGAGACTCCGCTTCACCTCGCCATTAGGAGACCCCAAGCCATGAAGGTACTGTTGGATGCCGGTGCTAATGTCAACGCTACCGACATCAACGAGCAGACTCTGCTACACATAACGGCTCTGCAACAGTCTCTCGAGTCCGTCAAGCTTCTGATAGAATGCGGCGCCAACATCGAGGCCCGCGACGACGAAAGAAAGCTACCTGTCACACACGCCATCTCCCTGAACAGCCTCGAAGTGGTCAAGGAACTCTACAAAGATGACCTCGAGCAGCAGTTACCCGAGCTTGCTACATGGAAAAACTTGGAGCTGGCGGTCAGGAACTCTGGGCTGCATGTGCTGAAGCTCTTGATTAGAGGATCCAAAGATGCGGTTGCGAGGACCGACTCTCATAGACGTACGCTCCTCCATATTGCCACCGAACAGGCGAACGTTGCTGTTCTTACTTTTGTCCTAGAGTGTGGGCCGGACCTCAACCTACCAGGGCCCCGAGCCAGAACGCCCTTGCACGAGGCGACAAGAGCTGGTAACGTCGAAAATATGCTCAAGCTTCTAGAGTGGAAGGCCGAGGTCGACAAAGCGGATAAGTACTCCAGGACGCCGTTGTACACAGCCGCCCAACGAGGCCATGTGGAAGCCATCTCTATCCTGCTCGGTGCCAATGCGGACATAGACCGGGGTCGCGATAAAGGCGAGACACCCCTTTACGTTGCGGCCTATTCTGGAAAGTTGAGTGCTGTCAAGAGACTTCTTGATGCGGGTGCTAATGTTGATGTCACATTATCCGGCGGATGGATTCTCTTACACGCCAGTGCAGACAACCTCGAGATCATGCGGCTTCTCGTGGAATTCATCACAAACGTCAACATTAAGGCCAATGGCTGGACGCCGTTACACGTTTCAGCCGCTTGGGGCTATCTGGACGTGGTCAAATTCCTCCTCGAGAAAGGTGCAGACCCCGACGACGTCAATTTCTGCGGTCAGACGCCATTGCACGTAGCCTTGAACGAGGGGAGAACCTCCGTCGCTGATGCCCTACTGAACCATGACAAACCCTTCGACTTGAACCGACGGGATGAAGATGGCATGGCGCCCATCCACCGGGCCATTGAGATGTACGAAGTCGACCTAGTGGCAAGTCTGATCGAAAAAGGAGCAGACGTCACAATCAAGACGGGCAACGGTGCCTCGTGCCTCACCCTGGCAATCGACCACACCTCTGTCGAAATGGTATCGATTCTGCTCGGTGGTGAGGGTTTGTCCAAGGCCAGAACATGGGGCCGGCAGGAGTTGGTTTCCGCGTACTGGCAGGCTATAAGGATGGATGGGCTGAAGAACAGACGCGAGGAGCAATCGAACATCGTTGAGCTTCTAACAAGACAAGATAGCACCCTGCTGAAAGAGCTATCAGAGGGCTTCAACGGACTTGAGACTTTCCTGCGTCTAGAGACTGGTATACAAAGGTGAACTAATGGCAGCGCGCCTGGTAAAGCTAGGAATTGACCCTTTCAACCGGGAACAACCCGACCAGAAATCCGCCTTCGAGCTCGCAATCGTCTCTCGCAGGAGAATAGCAACCGAATTCTTCGATGCCTGCATCCGGTTCCTACGGGAAGACCCGCGGACGTTGCGGGACATGAGTGTTAGAGAGCTACGTATCGCTACCGAGCTTGATAATGCAGACTTATGGCGGAGGCTCGAGCCGCTGAGGCAACGGATACATCCGGGTGAGACAGATCAGGACGGCTGGAACATGGATCACTTCTACTACCAGGCGGCGAACCGCTTCCCCAACCTCTGGGGCTGGGACGACGAAGCGATCAAGAAGCCGACCAGAACGCCGAAGTCGCTCGTCGTGCCAGAGATGTGGCACGCCCCAGGGACAGTTTCTCCGGATCGCCCACAAATTCTACCAGGCGGACTAGAAGTCTTGTATAGAATTAAGTGCCGTTCCATGCCGATGATTAATACAGTGCTAACAGAAAGGTGGGATACAAGCCTCGGAGTTGGAAAAGGACTGGCCTTCCAGATGCGTCCGGGCCGACTTTCCCTTCCCTCCCAGACAGCTCGGTCTGGCGTATTTTGAAGTCACGATCCAGGAACACACATCAGCGGTGATAAAAGAGTCCTCGAACTCGAGTCACGTTACCAAGGACCCTGTCCTATCCATCGGCTTTTCGGGCGAATTTTGTAACCAGACATACGCTCACCCGGGGTGGAACATTTGGTCTGTCGGCTATCACGGTGATGACGGCGCAGTTTACGAGCGATTTGGGACGGGAAAGTACCGGACGGACCGAGCCTTTGGGATCGGTAATACAGTCGGATGCGGAGTCGACTTCGATGGTGGCCGGTATTTGTTCACGCTTGACGGCGAGGTGGTCGGTAAGTTGCGCCACATGATTCCCCTTCCTGTAGACATGTCGCCAGTTGGGACGGTACTTGACATTTCAACAGCCCAGCGGTCGAGTCCGGTCATCTTTCGAAAACTGTATCCTTGCGTCGGTCATTCTGGACGGTCTTGCAAAGTGAAGGTGGACTTTGGAGAGACGAACTTTACGTGGCCAGGGGCGAAGAGGCTCGGTTAGAGCGGTGCAGATGCCAAATCGCCGAGGCTGAAGAGGGTTCCGACGCGGTGTGATCGGAGTCGGCCGACGAGTCGCGAGGGTAGAGTACTTATGAGGTAGCCGTGGGAGTATGGATCGGCTGAGTCAATAGATATGAGGTATACATCAGCCTCCATTTATAATAGCCAGTTGCTTCAACCTAGTGAGCAATCGAACGCGTCCACGACAACCAGATTCTTGTGCTCGTTTTCACTATTAACCGTTACCTCTCTCCCAAAATAGCAACGTACACTGTACTGTGTCGGCCGATTACTTGAACTGTATGAAAGAAGCTTCTGCCTCCACATACTTCGCCAAATATATTCTGTTAAACGTATATATAGTATATGCAGCAAAGAATACTACAGAAGAATAAACTGAAAGACGCCGCCGTCGTGCCCCCGGGGATACTCACCATGACATGGCCCAGCTCCACCACCAATGCTGACGAGAATCGCCACTTGATGAGGGGAAGGTGTCTTTGAAGACTGCGGGGGAAAGGTGGGGTTAGTACTAACGTTATAGGTGGATTATTTCTTCCTACCTCCCCATAACATCTCCCCATAACACTCGGCATGACTCACTAACCGGCTTCTAGAGAATCTGTTGTCAGCTCCTGTATATCTCCATAACGCTCGGCATGACTCACTTACCAGATTCTAGAAAATCTATTAAGTCTCTCGACAGCTACCATTTATCCCCTTTCTGTTGATTCACCTCTCTAGTTCGACTTGATTCACCTCTCTAGTTCAACTTGATTCACTTGTAGTCCAACAGCAGAAAATCTACAAACTACCATCCACCGTCTTCGCTGATCCATTTGGATCTGAATACCTTTGCGCACAATGGACCCAAACCAGACACCGGTGCCGGGAGATGTCAAGGCGAAAATCAAGGAAACCTACGACAATATCGCCGCCCACTACAATACTTGGACCGATCTCAACGCAACAACACGCGGACTCTTCCTCAACAAACTGATAGCGCTTCTTCCTCAGAATCCAGTTGAAAAGCTGTCCATCTTGGAGTTGGGATGTGGCGGTGGTCTCCCAGTCACAAAAGCCCTCCTGTCGATACCAAACACCATCGTGTTTGCAAATGACATCTCGGCAGCCCAGATCGGTATCGCGAAGCAGAACCTCGCCGAATTTGGAGACAGAGTTACTTGCGAAGAGGGCGACATGACGAAGTTGGAATTTCCTGACGGCTCCTTGGATGCCGTTGTAGGCCTGTACACGATTATTCACCTGCCACGGGAAGAGCAGACCGAAATGGTTGCCAAAATATTCAAGTGGCTCAAGCCTGGAGGGCATGTGCTCGTCAACTTCACGGCCAGTGAGGACGAAGTCAACGTAAACCCAAACTGGCTGGTGGACAAGGGGTGGATGTTTTGGAGCGGTTGGGGTGCGGAGCGCAGCCTGGAGATGGTCAAGAGCTCAGGCCTCGAAGTTCTGGAGGCCGAGGTCAAAGGCGACCCAGGAGACGGCACACAGCTGTGGGTCCTTGCCCGTAAGACCTGAAGTGCGTGTAGTCTAGGAAGCGCACTTTCTCAAGTACTTAGACCAACTAGCAACTAGGAGTGGGAGGTGCTTGTTGTTGAGCTTAGATCTGCTGTCACCCAAGCAGCATAAAGATGGCACTGGGCTGCTGCGAGTGGTCAGTATTCCGCTAGGATCCTTGAGCATAATACAAGCAATGTGACGCTCTATTTGCAAAGCTTTCTGGTACCCGATGTTAATCCTCTTGTACTGTAGACTAGCGGTGAGGGAGGTAGAACGTGGCCAATGCCTGTTCAACCAGGCCAAGGCCTATATACTCCTGATATAACTGAATTCCACATGGATAGTTTGTTATACATGGCTCAAGGATGGGATTTCAAGTTCAGTCAAAAATATAAAGAGTACATTGCCTGTCAAACCATGAATCTAGCACCCGACGCACCTTTATACTGTGCTGATAAATATACCTTGGCAGTGACTGGAGCCAGCATTCTGTATCCTAGGCCTACATGGAACGATATGCTCGGCGCGGGGTAATTACGAGCATGTCAGCTGACTGTAAAGACCCGCTGGGTCAAAGGCTCTAGGCGGATCGCGTAGTGAAGTTTTTGCTCCGCACCTGAATCCCATACCTTCTTCCCTAGTGATAAATCACTTCGACTTTGTCGCTGACCAGGGCCAAAGTCTACGGTAGTGAAAGTTACCCTCAAGCCCTTCACATTAAGCTTCAGACAATGCTCACAGCGTTGATTGACGTTGTGAACGATATTGCCCTCGGACCACAAAATCGGAAGGTCAAGAAATATCTTGATGAAGCCACATGTGGTAGGTGGGAACAGAGGTTTAGTCGATTGCATGGTATACCTGACTCTCAATAGATTCAGTTTGCAACGATCTCGGGAAAGTACTTTCACCGCAGCTTACAGGGTTCAAGGAGCGAGAGCTTCTGCAGACAACTTTTGACAAATGGTGCATCCAGGGCTCATCGGGGCAGAAATGTGAGCTCCGTCCTCTTCATCTAATCAAGCAGCTACTCATATAATGCAGATTGGAACGAAGGAAGCTTCAAAAAACATGTTAGAAGTACACATTCTGAAATCGAAGTCTCCGACTCCGCGATCCAGCTTCTTTGGAGAAGTTTCCATTTCTACGCCTATCATCCATTCCCTCGTGATCTCCGGCACGGAAAGGTTGATTTTGATGCCTTCCGCCGCGCAGTTCTCCTGACAGTGTTTCAGTATGACGATCTGCTTGGCACTCGGGAACTTGAATGGTTCTGGCGCGAGGATCCAGCATTTTTTCATAGCGCTAGCTTTGAACGAATCTTCAGAAGCATCGGAGTTCCAGGGGCTACAACTCAGCAAGCGAAGCGACAAAATGACCCGACTTCTGTCTTGAGCGACGCCATGGATGTTTTAATCATGGTCGGGCCTCAATTCATGCACGCGGCTCCGTCGCAAGACCAGCTTAGACGGGCGGCGTGGAAACTCTTCGCTAGCGGGCCAGCCGTGACGCCAAGAGAGGTGCGGCGGGGAGACGTTTCGACCTTGATGAGTTTGTTACTGCGAATGAGATTGAAGAAGGATACGTGGAGCTCGATTTACAATCTCAGTGATTTTGTGGAAAGTAAACAGGCAGATGAAGAGTTGACTGTGGCCTTAGTCAACTGCCTGGCAGGGGATAAGAGCAACCCAACCCTCACATCTGAGCAGCTTCTGGGAGCAATGGACTTGCTAGTAAGTATAATCTCGTCTAATACCTTCTAGAAACAGCTTTTAAGGACATTCTATAGCCCCACCTTCCACTACGATTCTTTCAGCTATGGGCAGTCTTGTTTCAACCTTCTGTTGTGGCGACTGGGGCAAGAATATCTCAAGCACCCAAGACTACGCAAACCCATATCGACAACGCTATTTCGCTCTTCGCGCCTCAAATCAATGCCGACACTAGATACCTCAAGGGGATTTCCCAGCGGGGTGTACCAATCGCACTGGAGAAAGTACAGATTTGGCCAAATTCACAAAACATAACAGTAGCTCGTTTGGTCCAAGTTCTCCGCCACCAATCATCTGCATCCGTCGTTCTGTTCACTAGTGAGATAGTTGCCACAACTCCAACTGTAGTTGTCGGGGCATACATCTCCAGCTCCTTGACCGAGGCCGAGGGGGAAATCAAGAAATGCGACGCTCAAGGCAACACTTCGCAAATTCTTTTTCAACTCCAACCCCAATTCCAACTCCTACGTTGGACGACGACTAAGACACCACTTGTAACCCTGGTCAATGCGGAAGCTACGAAGATTACGCTTGCAGAGACTGCGATGGATAAAGCTTCAGAGTCAATGAATGTGTCCTATTATATTGGGGATCCGACAAGCCAAGGCCCAAGTCTTAGAATTGATCCGGAGCAAAAAACAACGACACTCACGAGTGGCGATGAGCACCAGCGCAGAAACATTAGCGCTGAGGGAAGCGAAGGATTTAGTGAAAAGTGGGAGGTTACAGTCCAGAATCCTCGGATGGATATCTTTACATGGCGGATGCTAGACCAAGAGCTGCGAGCCGGGTGTATCACGATTGTTAAAGATACACCGAAATATTAATGATAGGCGACCCATCCGGAGGCGCCTCCCGCAATAATACATACCGTGTTGAGAGGCATACAACCAGTGTTGAGACCATAATCAAAAAGAGGTTCATTCAAGAAGCCCTTGGTAGTCTCTTGGATTCTGAGGAATTTGATCAAGTAGACAATACCGAAAGTAAATCAGTATTGTCAGCACTTGGGAAGGATAAGTGATAACATAGAGTCGTTTACGCCTTATCACAGAATTAGGAAGCGTAATGGCTTGACACGTCGATTAGGTTGATAGCCGATCGGCCACCTAGACTGTTTCGTCCCCCGTGGCAACTAGATCCAACCCCCATCCACCGGAATACTCTGGTTTGTCACGCCTTCGCTGTCGTCAGCAATAAGCCACAGGGCCGCCCTCGCCACATCTGCAGGCTGTAAGAGTCTCTTGATAGCCTGACGTTCCAGCACAAAAGCTATGTACTCGGGCGTGTGGACGTCACGCTTTTCTCTCTCCGTTGCAATAGAGCCGGGCATGATGCTGTTCACCCGGACACCGTTGGGTCCGAACTCATGCGCGAGCGTCCTCGTCAGTCCCACCACGCCGGCCTTGCTCGTAGTGTACCCAACCACACCAGTTGCCGGGATTGCCCATGTGATGCTGCCCATATTGACAACCGACGCCGCTCCCGCAGCCAGCAGACCAGGCATCAGCGCCTGGGTGAGGAAGAATTGGTGGCGTAAGTTTACACGAAGGCTAGCATCCCATTGCTCAGAGGTGATTTCCAGGGTTGGCCTCTTCTCGTTTTTCGCGGTGCCGGCGGCATTGTTGATGAGGCCGTGGATCTGGGGGTAGGCGGCCAAGATCTTGGCTGCCACGGGCTTGACGGCGCCATCGATGTCGGTAAGGTCGCACTGGTAGTAGACGGGCTTGTGGGCTACCTTGAGGCTGGTGACTTTCTCGATCAATTCAGTGCCAACATCGGGCAAGATGTCGAGGAAGATCACCAGGGAACCTTGCATCGCGAAGTGCTCCACGAACGAGGCACCAATGCCCATGGCTCCGCCCGAGATGACCACCACACGATCTGCGAGACTTGGATACGTCGCATACTTCTTTTGGGACGCCATTTCTCACTCTAATCTCGGTAATATTTGTAGGCAGGGTAGACTCACCATGAAAACAAATGAGGGCTACAGAGATGCGTTGGGGACTGGTATAACTGACTTACGTCATTCAACCGCAAGCGGCACGAAACCGGTGGTCCGATGTAACGTAACAGCTGACCTAAGATTCTCGGCCTACTACACTTGCTTTTTGCTAGCTCGCCAAATCGAAGCCTACATCGCATTTCCTTCCCAGTTCGCCCAGCACGTCGCCCCCTAAAGAAGCTTATCCCCTCTCATTCCCGAGCAACGATGTTTATCAGCCGGAAAGTCTAGTGTGGTGAGTACTCGCCTACTATAGATATTGAGAAACCCATTGCAAGTTGCGAACTTCCGTGGGAACATATATCACTCTTAATATCTTAAGGGTCTAATCGGCTCGCCGATGTGACGTATAATGTGCTGTGATGGGTATAATCAGCCTGCATATTTCCAACGGAGATAGCCAGATATATCTACCAGCTCCCCCGGGCCCTGTCCTAGACGCTATTCTATAAGGATTAACCTCATATGTATTAATACTGGCGGTATAGGTCCAACGGTAGATTTAATTAAAGGGGCGCCTTCTGTTACGTCTGGCCATAAAACCCCCGACTGACAACAAGATAAGCGGATTTATAATCTCTCTACTTCAACTTCAAGTATTACCAGAATCCTCAATTCCCCTAATACTATAGCTCTACTGTAATACCGTAGTGTATAATTTACTGGAGGTTTAACCACGGTACATCGCAGTTATGAGAGACAGCGCAGTCAAGTGGTTTTTTGTTCTCTAGCTCTTCATGTCGAGATTTTGGTGCTTTCAACGCTGCCCTGGCGCTTCATAGGACGTACTGGTGGTTATTGGCTCTGTCCAGCGGTAATGGCCTGGCCGGACCTCGGGCCTGGCGGTTGAACAAGACGACGCGGCAAGTCGCCGATTTCGGCGTTAAACTCGAATAGGGCTTTGGCCACCACGGGCATACTGGCAAAGGCGAAACTTACCTTGAAGCTCGTGGTAGTGCTGCGGGATGAGAATGATCTTGTTCGGCTCGCTGAGCATCAGTCCTACACAGAGCAGTTGTGACCACCTTCTACACACCCAAAGAAACCAGAATCCCATGCGTTCTAACCGATTTAATGCATCACATGATGGTGGCGGTATCAAGAACTGTCTCAGAGCCATCAATTGTGATATACTACATTCGCGATAGGGTCATAGTATAAACAAAAGCAATGTTTACCTTTCTGTCAACACGTCATTCGGAGGTATAAGGGCTGGAAATCCCCATTCATACCCGCTGCTTCTCCTGTGGAAGCTCAATTCTCTCATTACTACCGTGAATGCAGTCCATGCATTTCATCGAATACCCCTGTGTTGAACAAGCGAGGGCAGGGGGCGATTAGTGCAGATCACATCGTCACTTACTACTCCGGTGTGAGATACTTCCTGCAGGCTCCCGCAATACGAATCCTAGGAACTTCAAGCCCGACACTTTCCTACAATTTGCTGCGCTTGCGCTTATCGTTAACCTCTATCCTTGCCTTCTAAGCGCCGAGAAGGAGAAGGTCCAGGGATTCCTTTGAACATCTCTACGATTAGTTCCGAGGTCAGGACGAGGACCTTGGAGCAGGACTGATGGTTCTGCTCTAGATTTCGTAAGAAGAAAAGGATGAATCCTCTTGGAGGACATTCCAACGATGTCTTTGTCTGGCAGTGATCAATGATCAACAGCCGTCCCAAATACGTAAAAAGGCAAAAAATGTAAAAACATACAACAGCAAGGATTCCCCGGTCGTCACCGACCCGAGTACTAATTTGCCGCTTCTCAGCTTGACTAAGGGAGAGCGGACGGGATCCCGTATTTTCTAAGAGCTATGGTCGTATGTGGTAGATTGTTGAAGGTATGCCGCTTATATTCTCACCGGAAAGAGATATTTCATCTGGTAGATCACAATGGCAACGCTCCTCCAGCGCAAGGAACGCCGGGAGCTAATAACATGACGCTTAGATCAATCATTTTTAACACGCTTGTCAGACCTTGGTTCATACTGTCTATGAAATGGTTACTTTGGTACTGTCTCCTTGGGCCAGGAGTATTGTATGGTATTGCCCTGAGGTCTGTCATCACTCGTCACACCCAAACCTATGTCGATGAACGAAGTTCTATTTAGGTGAACTACCGAGACATTCGCATAAACCTGGAAACGAACGCCCGAGGCTAACTAAACTACTTAAAGATCAGTTTATCCATTCTTGAGGAGAAGAAAGTCATGCTACGAGGTCCAAGTTAGTCCAATTGGGCCTCGACGCTTTCCTTAGGACTGCCCCGGGCTCTTCATGATTGGCCGAGTTGCAATTGAACCCAAGAGACTCAAGATTGTCAACACCACCACATTCCAATGTCATGTTTAAACTGCTATGACATCGCTATCCATTGTATTGATATATTCATGTAACTGCTCTTCATCTCTTCTTTGCCCAACATCCGCACGGGGCCCGCTGCTGCTCATCTGTGAAAATTTTAGTTCTTCTCCACTGACTAGTCTCGTCTAGACTAAGGGCGCCATCAGCCGAGCCCACCAGCCAGCATCTTTATGCCTCATTTGATGACGAACTTTCATCCAATCGGGCGAATGGTTTAGTGGTATAATACTCCCTTAGCAAGATTCTTCTGAAGATATCTGGGAGTGGTCCAGGGTTCGATTCCCTGTTTGTCCAACGAAGGTGGTTTGAATCCACTACTTCCACTAAGATGGTTCCTTCTTTTTGCTGTTATACTCAAGTGGCACCCAGCGACAAAGACTGAAGGACGGCTGTAGTGTTTCCTTTTTGTTTTAGTCTAGGAGAATGGTACTATCCTGCTTTCATAAACCTCACCGATTGTATATGTATTGGTTATGAGAGTACGAAGAACATTTGTGCAGTCGGCAGAGGAGCAGGTTGAGATTTGCAGCAAGTTTCTAATTGGACTAATCGACCCAGAAACAGTTCCACAAACCGAATCCAACCCCCTTGATTTTGATGTGTGGAGCAATTATATCTTGAACAGCTTGAGCCTCAGTTGCTTGAACTTTTACGTTTGACCTTGCTTGACAGTACACAATTAGGACCAGTGGATGCCATTTTCTAACGAGATGCAACAAATTTTCAAAGTTGTTTCTCACTTATCCAGTATTATTTCCATACGTTTACTAGTATTGCTTCATGTTTCGAGCTGTTCCATTGTCATTTGGAATTTGACGTTTTGTCTAGGGTAGTCTATTTCGGGGGTCGAATAATCTTAGTTCCACACATGTCAATTTCTGTGAGGAACGAGGGTAATTTCCCATGTTATGTGGAGACGGCTGAAAAGGGTTGTATGATTGGCGTGATTCGAAAGGCGCTTTGTAAATTGGGGATCCCAATTTCAATCTACTGTCGTAAGCCTCCATCTCCGTATCGAGCAGAGAGCATCAAATCGAAGGTACATTGATCCCCACCTAATTTTGGTGGTGCTAGAAGTCCTAGCAATTGTTAAGTCTACATAGAGCTATATTACATTCCTGATAGCAGTATCGTGACTGCAGCGCCCTGCGGCTGTTACTGCTTACTGTAGATAATGCTGTTCTTGATCTTTAAGACTGAGACTGATCTAGCTGGAAGCCTTAATAAGCAAGGCATTTGGATTTTCTTTTATAGATTTGAATGTGCTGTGATACTAGTGTAAATTCATCTTTAGTCGGAAACCTCTGTCTTAACTGTGTTTATGGTGTATCATGCCAGGCACAATAAAGCAACTAATGACACTCAAAGATTTTTTCCCCGCCCTCCGACTCAGAGGATCCCCGCAGGGGTCGACTTGTGCAGGGTCCCGTCGTGCGTGGGCATAGTTTAACCGCTATCTCCGGTCATGTAACTCTAAGCGCATAGTGGAATGCATAGCTAGCGTCCGTTTTACCGCTGGAGATGACAAACCAGCGCCAGGTCAGTTCATCGTGCACCTCACAGAGCCTCTGCTTCAGGAACCAAGTCGTGCTGTGAATGGGGCCATCTGGACTAACACAGCCATGGGTTGCCGGGGTCACGCGACGCGGGGCCTTTTGATACGAGCAGTCTGCTAGTGCCAACAGACTTCCTCCCCTGGCAACCTCCACTGAGTTGGTGCCGCAACGAGACTTCCAGGTTGGCTATGCCGCGACAATAGTTGAGTAATAGGCAGCTGTGCCACAGAGCAAGACCTTCCCCTTGCCATAATACGAAATCCCAAGCCTTCAGTTAGGCAGGTAGATGTTTATTTAGCCGAGTAAACCCCGCTGTTCGTATCCATTATCACAAGGCCAAAAGTGAGTCCGTCTGCGGTATATCACTGCAGTTTTCCAGTCTGTGGATCAACCCATGGGGCTTGGCGGATAAGTCCCCGCACTCGGTGCGGCGGTGGACAAGGTATCTATCGATAATTGACCTTGGCTACTGGGACTCTCCTGACTGACATTACATTGGGCACATACATGACACCATAGATGTGACCCCGACCTCAAGGACACTTCGCTCAAAAAGTTTGCTGGCAGCGTCTCCGCGCTCGCTCCCCTGATGAATGCACATCATTCTCTTGAGACTCGCGCTGTTAAAGTACTTGACGGAGAAGGACATTTCGCCCCGTCTCTTCCGCGTGCTGCTGTTGAGAGCTGGACATGCCGCAAACCTCCACAAAGGCCGGCCCCACGCTGGGCATTCGCCTCGAGGGTGGCCGTACCGCCTTTGCCCCCGGCGATACCATTGCCGGCTGGGTCTTCCGCGGGACGTATACCGTCAGTACCGAGGCAGTGATTAAGGTCACGCTGTTCGGAAGGGTAAAGACAAAGGTTATCGCCAGCCCTAGCGCCCGCGGCGCCGCCGTATACCGCGGCCGGACCACCCTGATCGATGAAGAGAGGCACGTTCAGGTTATCTTCCAAGGCCCTCTACACATCCCCGCTGCCCCTACACCCGAGGAGGCGGAACATGCATGGCCATTCACTATTGCTATACCTGTGTATACTGTAGACGTCTTGGCCGAGCAGGGCGAGCGGCAAATCCTCCCAGGGACGTTCACTATAGATCACGCAGGCTTCGGTGCCCAGGTCAAGGGATTTATCGAGTACGCCGTCAAGGCCGAGCTGCAATCCACCGCACACGGATCCGTGGAGACAACCGACGCCATCCTCCCTATCACGATCAGGACCGCCAGCCTCGAGCCCCCGATCGTCGACTTCCGACTCACGAGGCACCGCCTCTACGGCTCGGTCTCCTCGTACCTCCTGCTCCCAGAGGTAGGCCGGGCCGGGCCGTCCTTCTCGCAAAAGGCGCGGTCGCTCTTCGGCTCCCTCAAGGTGCCCACCTTCGCCGGCCACATGGAGATCGACACCCCGGCCGTCATCCAGCTGGAGCACCCGAGCCCGATACATCTCCGTCTCCAGTTCGTCCCGGATGCCAACGTGCTGAGGAGTAGCCGTATCGGCGATGTGCCGCAGAAGATCCAGCTCCTGATGCTCTCCATGAAGATCCAGGCCGCGACGGAGGTCAGCTGTGACGGCGCCCCGGGCCCGTGGTCCGCCGTTAGCCCGGCTAGTATGTCTATCTCGGCGTGGTCGCGCGTCGCCTTCGGCCCCGGCACGCCGCCGCTCTACATCCCCTACGCCGACGAGGGCCCGCCTGTCGACGTGGGCCAGAGGGTCAAACTGCGTATTGGCCACGGCGGGGTGATGAGCAAGGCGTTCGCTCAGGGGAATATCCACCCCTCATTCGCTACACGCCATCTCAAGTACATGCACCGCATCAACTATGAGGTCAGGGCCATGGTTGCCGAGGAGGAGCTCAAGTTCCGGTGGGGGGTGGACGTGACCATTCTTCCGTCGGCCGGGACATCGGAAGATGTTGGGTATGTGGAGGCCGTGGGCAGGGCCGCAGATGAGGACGAGCCTCCGCCACCCCCTTTTGAAGAGACATGGATTCGTCCACCTCCCGAGGGCGATGCGCCTCCTCAGAGTATGGAGAGGTAGCAGGGGTATGGTTTGATAGCGCTGGGCATGGAGGTAAGGTCGGTGCAACGCCTGGGGAGTCTGGTTTAAACGCCTGACTTTTGCCTGTTTTCTATTAATGTATGCCCTTTATATGTTACATAGGCAGAGGATAGGTTGTAAATCAGGAATTGACTGGCATGTGGTATTACCTACAGCTTTCCCTATACTAGGGTTATATTCTATTCTATAATATGTTTATATATATAAGGCTATATAGAACTAAAGTCACATTAGCAATTGCTCTATATAGATTATAGGGACTACTATTAGAAAGATATTATATTAGCGGATATATATATCCAGTATTTAATGCTAGTAAGGGCGGCTCTAATTAGCTACACCTACTTAAGAGACTAAGAAAGCTACTCATTAGCCTTATCGTCTCTTTTCTTTATAAATTTTACTACTTATTTAGGCTATCCTTTCTTATCTTACCTACTACTATAACATTAGCTACCACTGCAGCCAATTTTAACATTTATGACTATCTTTAACTACTACTGAATTCCCTTTCTTTTGATTATTCTTAGAGTCTTGAAATTATCTCCGTAGTATTCCTTGGGCTTAAACAGTTGTGGTTTTCTCCCCCTTAACCTGACAGTGCAAAGATAGCAAATTCCTGGGTGGTGTCTTCACACTGAAGTGTGCGATCCTCCAACAAAATATATTGCGCAGGCTATTGGCATTTCGACGTCTCCTCTCTCATCCTATGCCATGGCCAGAATTTCTTTCTCGACAGCCTCTCCTAAGCTTTGTGTATTTCCTCTCCCTCCCATGTCCGCCGTCGTCACGTCCAAGTCACCTCTTGCCAGGACATTCTCAATGGCCTTAAGCATGGCCGCCGCTGCCTCAGTGAAGCCGAAGTGATGCAGCATCATCTGGCCCGCCCAGATCATGCCGACGGGGTTGGCGATGCCCTTGCCAACGATATCAGGGGCGCTCCCGTGAACTGGCTCAAAGAGGCTGGGGAAGTCGCCCGTGGGGTTGATGTTGGCTGACGGCGCAATGCCGATTGTGCCTGTGCATGCTGGCCCCAGATCCGATAGGATATCCCCGAAGAGGTTGCTTCCAACGACGACGTCAAACGAGTCGGGTCGCTGCACAAAGTGCGCTGTTAGGATGTCGATGTGGTACTTCTCAACGGCCACGCCCGGGTACTTCTGGTGCATCTCGAGGACTCGGGCATCCCAGTACGGCATGGTGATGCTGATGCCGTTGCTCTTAGTCGCGCTCGTCAGCTTCTTGCGCGGCCGGCTCGCCGCAAGATCAAACGCATAACGCAGCACCCGGTCTACGCCGATACGCGTCATGACCGTCTCCTGGATGACCGTCTCCCGCTCCGTGCCCTCAAACATGATGCCGCCGATGCTGCTGTACTCGCCCTCGGTGTTCTCGCGCACGAT
>JABSTB010000772.1:0-11381 GCA_013756995.1 Neonectria neomacrospora | reverse complement strand
AATTGATCTAGGATGCCTCCGGCCCCCTCTTTTCTCGAGAGGGGTTTTATGTCATCTCACGCCCCCTCTGACTAAGGTCAGGATATCGATCTATCAGAGGTTTCGTAATACAGGGTCACAATCCAACAGAAGGCTAAGTGTCACAGGCTGAGGCCTAGAATCAGGTTCCGGCTTTGCCAGAACCCACCAACCGGGACTTGGAGCGACCCATCGGCGAGGTAGCGGCGTAGCCCTGAATTCGCCTACCCTTTCGCCTCACTATTCTTTGTAGTACCTCGTATGACTCAGCCATGGAGACATTTTGCGCCAGATATGTACACGTGCGCGTTCCCTCCGAGGCGAGATTTACCGCGTCCGCTTCCCATCCATACATGGAAGTGAGGCGACAGGATGAGATGCCCGCGGCCATAGAGAACTGGAGAACCGCTCACGGTGGGTTACTTGCTGACCACGGCACGATCCCACGCCTATTGGGTCTCTCAACTAGATGATCTCCGGAGGTTGGCGTCTGGACAGTGGAAATGATTTGCTGGGAGTCGCCGCCCATGGTGCCATGCACCCTGAACCAATATTCATAATTCTAGACACAAGAACACAGACACGATAGCCAAAATGATGCTCCCGGCTAAAGTACAAACATCACATTAAAGGAGATGAAACGCATGTCACTGGGGGCGACTAATGGTTGGCTGGTAGCTTTCCGATCTAAGTGCTCGCGGTCCGCGTTCCTCCTCAATCCTTCCTGACTTGGCGCGTGCTTGATTCCCTAGGCTCCCTAAGGGGCAGCCATGAGCAACGAGACGAAATGGTGTCATTGGTCCTCGACGCTAACTGTTTGATGTTGGCCCGCGCCTGGCATGGCCGGGCTTGCTCTTTCAGCACCTCCCAAGCACTTACCTCGGCGCCTTTCATCCCTGTCGTATCTGTCGCGTCTGTCGCGTCTTGTCACGTCCTTTCGGCTTATATGCGAGGTTGACGGGGTGCGACGCGGCTTGCACTGCATATTCGTCGCCTCCTCATCTACCACACCGAAACACTCCATCAGCGAATTATACCCAAGGATAATGAAGAAGGCTGGAAGGTAACACTGCCTCTTCATCGGACGCGGCAAGGCTAGTCCGAGTGAAACGACGAAGACATCCTATCGACCCCTTGTCTGTATGATGCAATAAGCATGTGTTTGCCACGGGTCTCCATCGTAGTGTTATTTTGATCTCTGGATCACGAGCATCAAGTGCAGGGTCTATATGTTCCTTTCTGTGGGTGGGCGATAGAAAATCGGCGGCATGCCGTAACGAAACCAAGTACTGTACAACATGCCCAAAGGCAGTATCTCCCAGAAATTTTGGATCGGTCTGCATGGTTCAGTGTCTCGGGAAATTTGAGGAAAGAGCGGGAGCGGGTCTTGATAGGGTTGGGCGAAGTTTGCCGTGAGTCACTCCTACAAGGCATATTCTCATTGACTAACATAATTCTGTAAGGTTTGACATTCATGTCGGTACATCTTGATCATCAACGCCAGGGCCTTGGCTCAAAAATGTTGGAACGGGTGGGTCTGTGATGAAATAGACAGACTGGGATGGCCTGCTTTCGTCATGGCTTCCCCAGCTGGGGTTCGATTATACGCAAAGTTCGGATTCGATGTTGTCGGAAGAGTGGAAACAAGCAAAGGTATATTTACAAGCATGTTTCGCAAATCTCGACAACTTCCGGCACAAAGTCGCCGAGCCAGCAGCAGCTCTTGATCGTCGCCACCATGATTGTCTTATAGATCAAGAGCCTCACGTTGAGTTAGCTGTTTCACGCGGACGCCACCCACGTGTCTGGGTACATATTTTACTGAAGGTTGTACCCGCTAGAGGGCACGCCGTTGGGCCCGATGGAGCGATACGACTTGTACGGCGGCAGTGTCTACGTCAAGCTCTCTAAGAGTTCGTTCATGGTAAGGAGCCGGGATACCAAGATCGCGGGGTTTGTGATGTCTTGGTGGTTGATCTCGTCACGAACGCGAGCTAGGCGCTCGTTGATCTCGGCGAAGCGGTTGGCCGGGGCCAAATCGTTACCGTGCAAGTGTTCCGCCCACCATTACCACCTTGTCAGGGCGTGAGGAATGGGTTCTTGCAGCTGGTGACATGTCATGATCTGTTTTGTTTTCCTCTGGGGTAAGTAAAGGCGAGCCGGAACCTGGAACATCATTGAGGTAGCCTTACAATAATGTGTCGCATCTGGTAGAAAAGCTTGAGGGAAGTCTGCGTCCGGAACTGGTCTGATCCACGCAGTCGAAATAAAAGGGATCAAGGGTATGGCATTGGAGGTTTCAGGCCCTGCCATCGGGGGAACATTGGCGGTCGGAAGAACCTTTCGTTCCGAAAGGCATAGACTACCAGGCTGGGGTCTGAATCTCTTCACACCACCAACAACCAACTCCTTCAGTCAAATTCCCTTCTCCACACTACTTTTGCGTATCTGTCTTGAGCCTTTTAGTTTCTCTTCTTCTTCATATACTCCGTTTGCGCACCAATAATTGCTTCGTCATGGACCCTCCCGATGCAAAAGCGCCAACATCTCGGGCATCTCTCGTCCACCTCCCGTTGGAAATACTGCAAGCCATCGTCCCCGAGCTGCCCAACTGCGACCTCAAGAGCCTCCGCGCAACGTGTACTCATCTCAGCCGCGTTGTTGAGCTGCGTTTCAGTCGCGTGTTTCTCTCCGCCAGTCCCCGCGACGTCAACGTATTCAGGGCCGTTGCGGACCACGAGCAGTTTAGAAAGAACATTGTCGAGATCGTGTACGATGATGCACGCTTCGCTCATGAGATGGAATCCAAGGATGGGAGCCATGAAATTGATGACGATGCCGCACTTCGTCACTACGAGAGGCAAGAGTATCGGGAATTAGATGATCCATCCGCATCAGAAATCCCGGCCTGGTACCGGCGCATCTATCGCTACAACTCCATGACCATAGACCAATACGGCCGCGACGATGTCAAGCGGCTGCACCACTACGAAGTGATCAAGCGGTTCAATATCCGGACTAATGTCGCAGAATCGTACCGACTCTATCAAATGCTGCTCCGCGAGCAAGACCAGGTCATTGACTCAAACAGCGACGAAGAGGCACTCCAGTACGGCCTCAAGCGCTTCCCAAATCTGAAAAGAGTCACCATCACGCCCGCCGCCCACGGTAGTCCCGTACGGCCCCTGTACGAGACGCCCATGATCCGCTCGCTGCCACGTGGCTTCATCTATCTGCTGCCTCGAGGCTGGCCCGTCACTGAAGATCAGGAAAATACGCCCGAAGCGGAGCCATGGGCTGGCGACGAAGAGGCTCAGTGGCGAGGCTTCCATCTCGTGACACGCGTTGTCGCTCGATTTGGCCGTGAGCACCCCGCTGCGCGCCTGTGTGAGTTTGTCATTGACACCAACGACCTCCTGACGGGCATCGACTGTCGCATCTTTGAAGAGGGCGACAGCGTCGTGTACAACGATCTTGTCGACATCCTGAGCCGGCCCGGATTCTCTCGCCTCGACCTCGCCCTCTTCATCAACGGCCAGGATGAAACACGCTGGCAGACCTTTCGCAGCGGCCATCTTCGGAGAGCACTCCAGGCGGCGCCGGGCCTCGAGAGTGTTCGTTTGGCCACGAATCTCGGGAATGACGAAGACTTTAACCTGTGGGACATGGGCGACAGTGACGTCCAGTTTATCCCGCTGCGCAATATCTTCCCCGTCGAAACCTGGTCCCATCTCCGCGACTTTGGTCTCTTTCGCGTCATCATAAAGCAGGGAGATCTGATTGACCTGTTACTCGCACTGTCTCCCACGCTTCAAACGGTGGAGCTCAGCTTCCTGGTCTTTCTTGAGCAGGGCAGCTACGAGGGCTTGCTGGAGGACATGAGGAGCACCTTGGGCTGGCGGGAACAATTGCCTGAGAAGAGGCCTGGAGTTATTATTCACGCTAGGGAAGAAAACCAACTGCCCGGTATGCACAACCGCGTCAGTCGCGAGGCTGAGGACTTTCTATATGGTGAGGGTGAGAACCCCTTTCATCAGTGCAACATCGAGCTGGGCACAGGCACGACCGTGGATACATTTGATCCCTACTATGAACGGCCCCACGAATCTTACACTCAGTTGACGGTGTTGGGATACCGGGCAAAGGATGACTGGTGGATGAAGCACCACGAGGGCAAGCAAGAAACATGGTAGATGGGACGGGCGGCAGCCGTGTCATTGATCTAAACCTCCATATTGTCGGTATATATTATTGAGTCACAAGACCGATTGGAAGTTTCATAACCTGGCCTCAGTAGTACCATGTCCGCCTCATTTCTTTTCCCTGACACATCTCTACACCCCAATACACACATACACATTGGCCTGCAGTCCCGAGCAGTCCGTCTGCACAGACGGATTCCACTCGTAAAAGTCGGCCTGCTCGATGCCATTGCTGTTCGCAATCGCCCAGCACCCGTCCCCGGACTGCACAAAATAAAATTCCTTGCACCCGCTCACCATGCCGTCCTGCACTGGCGTGGGCGTGGCGTTGCCGGCCGTCGTCGTCGTGCTGGCCGCTGCTGTCGACGTCGTACTGCTGGCCGAGGCGCTCACACCGATGCACACATACACGCTGGCCTGCAGTCCGGAGCAGTCGTCCTGGACGGCTGGGTTCCAGGCATAAAAGTCGGCTTGGGAGATGCCGTTGTCATTCGCAATCGCCCAGCACCCGTCGTCAGTCTGCACAAAGTAGAAGTCGTCACAGCCGGACACCATGCCCGACTGCACAGGGCTCGGCGTTATCACCCCCGTAGCCGTGGACGGCGCTGTTGACGAGACGCCCGTGGCCGTCGTCACCAACTCGTCGTCGTCTGACGGTGGGCTGCCGTCGGCGTTGGTCGAGATGCAGTAGTACGTGCCCACGACTAGGCCAGAGCAGTCACTCGACACAGACGGGTTCATGGCGTAAAAGTCGTCAAAGTCAAGCCAATTGGTATTCAGTACGCTCTCGCATGTCTCGTACGACTCGGGATTATACCACGCGGTGCAATTCTCAGTCTCGCCCACGGCCCGCGGGCTCGGGGGTGCTTCGTCGTCTGCTTGGGCGGCTGTTATTGCGTCCGGCTTGTCAGCTCCTGACCCGATGCAACTAGAGTGGAGGGTGGGTCGTGATACTGACCTTCTGTGGCTTCTTCCAGAGCAACACAGTAGGATACGCTCTCTGAAAGCGTGCACGGGTAGTCGTATGTGTGATCGGATGCATTCGAGCTACTCTTGGCAAGGGACGGGTTCCAAAGAACAATCTCCTATTTACCCAAAAGGTTAGCACCAGTTTTGGAATCCAACGAACGGCTTGAATTGGGGTTTCGGTGAGTTTGAAGATGAAAACAGGTGGGGGGAATTAGTATACTTCATTGACAATAGAAAACTCACCTCGGAAGTGATGCCGCAGACCATGGCCATTGACCAGCAGTCTGCGATCAGAGGAGTGTCCGTGGTGTTGGTCAGATACAAATATCTACAGCGTCAAATCACCTCCATGGTTAGCTGCTGCATGTCACCGAGTCGAGAGAGCCTGCCCATCAATGGAAGAAACTGGATGACAAGGAAGATAGAATTGGGTCAAGGGGCTCAAGCTTACGTCTCGCAGTCCTTGCGCGTATCGTTGGCAAGCGGAATGGTCACCTCTGCATTTTTATCCACCCAGTCGATGTCATAGTCGTCCGGCGCAGCTGTCATCTCCGTGGTGACAAACTCCTCAGTGGAGGTTGTTGGCAGATAGCCAGGATACGTCGAGATGTAACCCACTGGTCGCACGCAGTAGTAGTAGCCCAGGTAGACATTGGTGCAGTTTTCCCAAATGTGAGGGTTTAGAAAGATGCTGTTTATCACAAGTAACGAATCGGGCGTGTCAGCGGTACGGTTGGATAGTATGGGCTAAGGGACAACGAGTGGACAAGGAGTCTTACAAATCGTCGAGCGTGATGCCATATTTGATGGTGAAAGTACCGCAGTCTTCTCCGGCGGTGACTAGATGATACTCGCCACACTCACCTTCTGTACCATCAGGCGTCGGATCCGGAATAGCTCTTAAGCAGCAGCAAGTCAGCATGGTTTGGCCCCCCATCCGCTTTCTCATAGACACGTCGATGGAGCCTCGGAAGTGAAAAACAAACACACACACAAAAGGCTCAGACCTAGACTGGAACTTACGCTGTGGTGGTGACAATTGAAGGTGATCCTTCCGAGTTGCTCGGGATGGCATAGTCGCCGTCTGGGTTGCTGATGCAGATGTCTTGTCCTTCCAAGGCGGTAATATTTCTTTGATCATTGATCATCACAAGTTAGTTGAGCAACCCCCAAACTAAGACTGGGCCACTGTTTGAGACCTTAGTCTCTCTCCGTGGCCCATGATCTGCTTCGCAGCCGAGTAACTTACAAGCATTGGTTATCGACCTCTGGATTCCAAGAGATCAGCTGAGCATAAGTGACATTCGTCTGTTTCATGATGCTCCAACAACTATCCCCCGTCTGCACAGCGTAAACCTCGCAGCTTTGATCCGCTTCCGCCCGTTTCCAGGCCGGAAAGCTCGAGGCAGACGCCCAGGATGCTGAGAGCACGAGGCTGTACACCGCGGGCTTCATGGTGAATGAAATAAGGACAAGATTGGAGTAGGCTGAATACAAACAACGCGGACTCCAAGAATGCCTGAAAATAGCAGCATGCAAGTCGAATGCTCTCTTCAAACGAAAAAAAACTCGAAATCAGAAAGAGCATGAAGCGACTGGTCAGACAAGTAAACGAGAGAGGGATAAGGACGACCACAAAAATGACGGAGCCAGGACGGGCCAACGGCTTCCTTTTGGTCGTGTAAGTAGGGATTGTATTTGTCCTGTTGGCTGCGGGATATGGGCGTCGACAATACCGGATTAATTCCGCTCGACATGCAGCGTCTATCTGAATGTGATTTTCTCACCAATAGACTGCCCGCGGATGGAGATACTGAGACTAGGTCTCGGCTAGGTTCAACTCTCCGAAAATGCGACGACGACGCGCGTCTAGATGAGGAAATAAATGAGGTGATGAACAGTTCGCTTCCACTTATGGATACGCACCTTGAATACCAGCCAGTCAATGGAGTTCGGAGCTTCATTTGTGGCAAAACGTGCTGCAACAACAGAGATGAGCAAACTCTAAGCCGCAGGATACTTTGCTCAAGACCTGTTGGTACCAGCAGGACATGGGAGACATTTGATGCCATGCCAAGGACGGAGCCATCGGTTGCGGATAAGGCGGATGGCGACATGAATCCCTGCAGTAAGTCTGGCAATCATATGGGCTGGGAGTTGGGTCACCTCACAGAGACGGGATGTGGGCTAGACCCCTGATAAGATGAAGATAAATGGCGCTATGGGCCCTTGCTATGTCGATCAATGTGATAGCCTGTCAGCTGAACGTTAACTTCCGTAGGGCAGGGCACATTTAATCTATAGTGTGGATATAGATACCAACGCATGTTGCCACAACATGCTATATAACGAGAATGACATGCCCCATAACACACGGTTAACCTAGGATCCACGACAGGTGCGGGCATTTGGGGGGGGGGATACCCTAGCCGTCGCCCCCCAATCCTTTGCATAGTGGCTTGAGCCGAGAAAGATATGCATGAAATTAAGGTGTCATTGAAACTCTGGACGACAGGGTCCGAACCAACAGGTGGGGCAATGCCATTTCGGCTGGTAACCCACAGTAAGGAGGGATGCAGGCACAGCGTTTCCCGGCACTAAACAGGGTTAGCTGAGTGTTGGTTGCATACCCAATTTCGGGTGTGATGGTTACTGGAGGGGATGCAGATGCAGTGCGCGTAACTGACTTGGCTCTTCCACATCGGCAGGAGGTGTGCTATGTACGCAGTACGATAATGTACCAAGTGTGTCCCATGTAAATGTGTATACCTTGACCTTGTCGTGCTGGGGAACTCAGACAATGGCAACTAATGGCGCAGGCGATAGAGAACGAAGGTGGAAACGGAAGCTTGTGAGACCCTTGTCCATCTGCGTACCTACCCACTGCGGAACGAAATGTTCACTGGTGGATGGATGGATGGATGATTGAAGTCTCTGGCCCGCACAAGGTACTGTGGACGCGGATATCACGTATCCAACCGCCTACCCCCTCATGACCACAGACTCATATTATGCAGCGACTAGACCCCAACGCTGTCGAGTTCCCTCATGACATGGCCCTCCGTCCCCTTGTTTGACTGTATTAGTTGATATCTATCGTCCTAGGTGCCACCCTCTTTCTCTCTCTCTCTCTTGAATTCGAGGCAGGAGAAACTACACCATGGGCTGTCCTCTAGCCCACAAGAGGCCCTCGATGCTGTCTGCCCTCACCTTCCTTTGTATCTCCCTCCTTTACTTCCCGTCTGTACTAGCACATGGCCATGGTTACCGCAGACACGACGTTCTTCACCAGGCTCATGGCCACGCTGCCCGAGCCGTGACGTCCGGCGTGTCAACTGCCGAGGCTACGCTGGCGACTAGCACGGCGTCATCGTCCGGCCAGAACGACTACACCTGTGGCCCGGACAAGGCATGTTACAACGGCGCCTGCTGCGGCTCCGACGGCTGGTGCGGCTACAGCCCGACGTACTGCGGCGACGGCTGCCAGTCAAACTGTGATGCCACGGCCGAGTGTGGCGAGTATGCTGAGACTCCGGGCCAAACCTGTCCGCTCAACGTGTGCTGCTCTCAGCATGGCTTCTGCGGGACCACGACCGAGTTCTGTGCCGACGGCTGCCAGTCCAACTGCGACAGCCCAACGCCAGATGTTTCGCCCTCAGACCCCCAGAAGATCATCATTGGATACTGGGAGACCTGGAACATGGACAAGGCGTGCGGCACCATGGGCCCCGGCGAGATACCCGCCCAGCTCCTCACTCATCTATACGTGTCGTTTGGGTACATCAATTCTGCGTTTGAAATCACAAACATGGATGGCATCGATCCCAGCATCTACAAGGCCATGGGCAACGTTAAACTCCGAAACCCCAACCTGAAGATTGTCATTGCTCTCGGCGGCTGGACCTTTAGCGATTCCGGCGCCTGGCAAAACATCTTCCCTTCCATGGCCTCAACCCAGGCCAACAGAGCCACGTTTATCAGTAACCTGCTGGGGTTTCTATCCCAGTACGGCTACGACGGTGTCGGTAAGATTGATCCGTATATGTGTCCTGGACATGTCTTTGTTCCGAGGCTAACTGAATACCGTGACAGATTTCGGTGAGTACTGCTCTGTTCTGCTCACACTAGAGCCATGGATCATGACATCTTAGGTCTTCAACGAAGACTGGCTAGCAGGAATTTGTACGGAATAAGCCAAGCTAATCTTAGACTGCAGATTGGGAATATCCTGGCGCCGAGGACCGCGGTGGCACAGACGTCGACGGCGAAAACTATGTGTTGCTCGTCAAGGAGCTACGCGAGGCCATTGATGCGAGTGGCCATGACTACATCATTACCTTTACTGCCCCGTCTTCGTACTGGTACCTTCGCCACTTTAATCTCAAAGGCATGGAGTCCTATGTCGATTGGATCAACCTCATGTCGTACGACTTGCACGGCGTGTGGGACAGCGACAACCCTATCGGAAGCCAGGTTCTCTCGCATACTAACCTGACAGAAATCGGCTACGCCTTGGATCTGGTACGTAAACATAGACCTACACTGAGCCTACTCTGTGTCGTTCACAAAATGTCCATCGCCTGGGGCTAACATGCAAACCCGTCGCAGTTTTGGCGAGTTGGTGTTGATCCATCCAGCATCGTGCTAGGCCTCGGTTTCTATGGGCGATCTTTTGAACTCGAATCCTCTTCATGCTGGAAGCCCGGATGCACTTTTGTCGGTCCCGGTGCTGCTGGACGCTGCTCCAACACTGCTGGAATTCTGTCATATGCTGGTAAGCAAGCAATGGCGTGACCTGGGTGCAACAGAGCAATGCGTTCTATTCCACCATTTATGCTTTCATTCACTGACTAGCCATAATTTGCGTGTGTAGAGATTATGGAAATCCTCAAAAGCACAGGAGGCACTCCATACTTTGACGAGGCTGCTGCTGCTCGCTATATGGTTTATGACGGCCACAGCTGGATCTCGTGAGTGTTGACAGACCCAACGCGCGGTAACACGCAAAGGCAGTGTGATTAATCTCGTCATGGCGCGTCTAGATTCGATGATACCGAGACATTTCAAATGAAAATTGACTACGCAAGTCAGATGGGCCTTCATGGGCTGATGATCTGGGCCATTGACCTTGACAGTCCCAATCTAGAAGCTCTCAAGACGATATCCAACAGCGAGCTCACTGGAGCTACCAACTCTGCCTTCAGCCTCGTCGACCTGGAGCGCATTTTCCCCGCCGAAATGCTCCCGGACGATGATGCGGAGTTGAACTATGCCCTCGTCAACTTTGGTTCGGCCGCCGATGCTGGCGAGATCGACCCTAATCAGACGGGCTTTGGTTTCATCCTCATTACAGGCTCCTCTGCCGCTGTTTCGTCTCTGAAGAAGCGACATGACGAGCCCGAGCCTCTAGTCTTCCTAGACTGCCCCGAGGATGTTCTTGAGCTACCCAAGAATGAGACTAGGGTTGCTCGAGTCGTGTGTACGAGCGAGGATGTTGCAGGTTGTTTCCGCATCATGGAAAGAGGCATTGAAGGTACCGTTGTTGAGATGCCTGATAACGTAAGTGGCAAACTGTTCAAACTGTGTCTTGAAACACGCACACAGACGACGATTAAGCTTCTAACGTATGCCATGTAGTGCACACCCAACTCGTTTGCTAGAGCGATTTCGCTTGAAGAATCTAATGGTAAGAAATTTAGCATCGGCTACCATTCTCACATTGGTTTTCACATAACTGACTCTCCAACTCCCCCTTGCCAGATCAAAGCCTTCCCTCTACCCTCTCCCGCAGAGATGTGACCTCCAAGGTCTTCAACTTCGCCTTTGATATGGATATGAGCCTTGCATGAAGAGATACCGGAGAAACCCAGGTCCGCATCGACTACTCAAACGCTGGAGGCTACTGGAACTCTGCCGTCGACTCTGAGGGGATCCAGTCAGACGACAGTCTGTCCCGTAGGATTGCAAAGCGATTCTTTGCCGAGAGCGACGCAGACTGGCGAGACTTGTACGAGACTGACGAGACGAAGGAAACCTCGCATTCCTCAGCCATTTCGGAAACGATTAACACGGCCCTCTTTTGGGACACGGCCAGCGATTGTTCCATTGATGGGGAGGAGTATGATTTCGGCTTTGGTGCCCACGTCGGGGGTACTTTCGAGGCCGACTTTACTTATGGCTTCTCCTTGCTGG
>JABSTB010000770.1:0-25148 GCA_013756995.1 Neonectria neomacrospora | reverse complement strand
AGGTTATCCTATGGTTTGACATAGGGGAACAGATAATCAACGAAGAATAAACTTACGCTCGTCTTGGCCCTTCATGGATGAATCACCGTTGAGCTCGGTTTCAACCACTCCCGGCTGAACATGAACAACATGCAGGTCGGGGTTCTCTGCTGCAACATAGTCGAACATCTTGATGATGGCCGCCTTGGTAGCCGCGTACGCAAACATGCCAGGCATCGGTGCGAAGTGCGCGATTCCTGACGAGATGTTGAAGAGTTTCGCGCCTGGGGCCGCGAGCGGCACAAAAGCCTGCGCGGCGTTGAAAGCCCCGATGACGTTGAGCTCGAAGCCCCGAGTCAACTCTCGCACATCATAACCCAGCACCAACCCCGGTTCCGGAAGGATACCGGCGTTGGAGACGAAGATGTCGATCTTGCCTACTTGGTCTGTGATGCTCTTCAGAGCACCATCAACAGCGCCTCGCTGGCAGAGGTCGGCAGACTCATAGAGGACGCGAGTGTTGGGACCAGCGGCGGTGATCTTGGCTGCTGCAGCTTCGAGGCGGTCGACTCGGCGCCCGATGATGGCAACCGACTTCGCACCGGCCTGCCCGAAAGCAATAGCAATAGCTCTGCCGATGCCTGTACCTCCACCCGTCACGACGACATTCTTTCCGGCCGCTGTGAGCTCTGGTCGGGTGGGTGAGATGAATGGGTATGGCTTATCGTGGTGCAACTTAGTGAAATGAACGAAATCAGGAATTTTAATTTCATTTTTGTTTGCCATCGTATCGGTGGTGACTGGTTTTTGGGTTGGTGTTGCTGGAAGTAATGATAAGAAGAGGACTAAAAATTGCAGATGTCTACAGAGGGAAAGAAACGATCAGTTCTCAGGTGGGATTTACTTGATTTTTACTTTTTGTCTAATTTGAAACGCTGTTCAGGGCAAACAAAACCCACAGGATGTTATGATGTGATCTGCTCTTGTCCTGCTCTCTAGCTCCTGGACTTGTCATTTTGTCAGCAAGTCCGAAGCGAAAACCTCCATGATGATTGAATAATGCCTTGCTTCCGAACTAGTTTATTCTGTTGTGTGCTACGCGATCAATGGGAGCCGTCGCAGCTGTATCCTAGTCAAACCATGGCTGCAAGTGCTTCCGCGGAAGCAGTGTATCATTCCTTGACGCAATAACTCGTACATTTTAAAACGAAGTCTACCAACCATGCACCCAGTACAAACTACCATTACTCAGCGAGGTAAAGATGGCCGCGTGTTGATGGACTTTAGCTTTAGTTCTTTAGCTGCTTCAAAATCGGTAGCTTCCGCGGAGGTTCCGAGCAAACTCCAAGCTTTGCCATCCATGATTGTTACAGAACTTGGTAGATTTGGTAAAATTGTGATCTTGATTGATCATCACAGGTTTTAGATCTGGAGGCCTTGCTGAGGTCCGCTTGTACGCACCTGCAAGAGCAACGCAACACTCTTCAGCCGGGCCGAACTTGCGCTTTGCAATTATTCATCGATCGACTATCACGTACACTCGTTTTTGAATCCATAATGTTTTCTTATCAGTCCCTAAAGCTCCGGATTTATCACCACCTCCTTCCGCGGTCGGACGGCGTCAAAATTCTTTAACGCTAAGTAGAACACGAGGAGTATAAGGTTTAGGTGGACGTGAAGTAAAGACCTCAACAATTAGATTTATATTAACTACTTGTCGAATTATCACAAGAATAAAGAGCAAACACACCAGTCTCAGCAATACTTCAACCAACGAAGAACATGTCCTCTCAACGCTACAACTCGGGTCCTGCTGACCCTACGCCCCTCGGCTCACCGCTCCGCTTCTCTGTATCGGGGAAAACTGCCAAGAACCGCCTTATGAAAGCGGCAATGGCGGAGAACCTTTCCACCTGGGACCCCAAAGTCTTCGAGGCCCGGGGTATTCCGACTACGGAGCTGGTCAATGTCTATCGCCGGTATGTCTATTTCTGACATCACTGCATTGTTCTTCCTACTGTCTGAGGGGTATGTTCAGCTAATTTCATTCTAGTTGGGGCGAGATTCCCAATAACTTCGGTCTCACTCTCACTGGCAACATCGTGACCGAATACGACCATCTTGAAGCGGTCGGCAACCCGATCATTACTCCTGAGAACGATTTCCACGGTGCGAGGTTCGAAGCATTCCAGAAACTTGCATTAGCGGCGAGGGCCGGGGGTAGTCTGGTTGTTGGACAAGTCTGCCATCCAGGCCGGCAGGTTATCTCCAAGATCCAGGAACACCCCATCTCGGCGTCAGATATTCAACTAAAAGGCAAGATCGCATCTTCCCTCCTTAAACTTCAATGAGAAGCATCAGTCAAGTGCTAACATAAGCTCGCTAATACAGAGAATACCCTCGGCCTTAGCTGCGCTAAACCCCGGGCTGCTACCGGAGCAGACATTGCCCGGGTTACGACCGGCTTTGTCCATGCGGCCGAATACCTGGACAAGGCGGGCTTCGACGGGGTACAGCTGCACGCCGCGCATGGCTTTCTTCTGGCCCAGTTTCTCTCGCAGAGCACAAACCACCGTACTGACTCGTACGGCGGCAGCCTCGCAAACCGGGCTCGCCTGACCCTCGAGATCGCTGCACAGATCCGCCAGCGAACTGCCCCCGACTTCATCCTCGGCATCAAGATCAACTCGGTTGAGTTCCAAGATCAAGGATTCTCGCCTGAGGAGGCACGGGAGTTCTGCGCCTTGCTTGAGTCGGCAGGCTTCGACTTCGTTGAGCTATCGGGAGGCACTTATGAGCAGCTGGCCTTTGAGCACAAAAAAGAGTCTACTCGGGCGCGTGAGGCTTTCTTCATTGAATTTGCCGAGGTTGTCGTGGCCAGCCGCAAGACCATCCGTGCCTACATCACTGGCGGTCTGCGGAGTGCTGCTGCCATGGTGGCAGCTTGATGTGGTCGACGGAGTTGGCATCGCCAAACCTGCCGCTCAGGAACCTAGCATAGGGCGAGATATCATCGAAGGCAAAGTTGTCGGTGCACTTAAGCCGGTAGAGAGCCTCGAGAGCTCCTTTCCGATGCATTCGGTTGCTGTGGGCACGCAGATTCGACAGCTTGGGAAGGGACAGGTGCCATTTGACACGACCAGTGACGCTATTGTCCAGGGCTTCTTTAAGGACATGCAGCGGTGGTTTCAGGTATTGCAGGCGGACACAAACTTGGAGCTGTGTGGATATCCTGACTTTGACCAGTGATGTCCTGGCCTAGGTTGGCCGCCGTGAGGTCAGATCAGAGAGCAAGGTCAGATTATGTTCAGTTAAGTGAGCGACAAGGTCGCATCTATATACCGCAGCGCTCATAGCTAAATAACTGCAACCACTCTAGACAATCAATGTGCTACCTAGAACTTCAGAATAATCTATATAATTACCTCAACCTCGATTTCAACTAACCTGGCGTTCAAGAGAGGTGATTCGGACCATAACTAAAGTCATCGAGCCAAGCATGATTACTAGGCCCAATACCTAAGTCACCCAACTCCCAAGAGATGCCACCGAGGCTTTTAAAAGGTGACCCGTTCTCGGAGGGCGTAGCCAAGAGCGGATATCTGGTCTGCAAAGGACCATCGTCGAGGTTATCACGCAAATTTGGTGTTAGAGTATCTGTATCCTCGGGGAGACTAAACCCCGGCGCCTCACTGTGTCTTTTATTCTGGGCAATAGCGATAACGTGCTGGTGAAGCTCTCTGCAAGCATCCCGTACCTTTCGCAACGCCTCTATGTTCGTCTGCAGCACCATCTCATCCACGAATTCCAGCGCGCTGCCTACTAGATCTTTGTCAAAGTCAATTGCCTCGTGGCTTGGGTTGTGCATGCTGTTGGCGGCTAGACATATTAGGCCCGAGATAAAAGCGCACGTCGTCATCCTAACTTCTTATTAGCACATTATATCCCAAAGAATCCTTCATAAGTTTCTTACACCAAACAAATGCTGCATCCTTCTTTGGAACACTCATAAATAAGCTCACGAGATCTCGAGATTCCGCCACAAATGTCTGCCAGTCCTGTGGCAATGAGACTGGGGATGTTGCCTCTCCTGTGGCCGCCCTTCTTCCATAGTCTTGAAGATCTCGTACCCACTTTGTGTCCCATGAGTGAGCTTTGCTAATCAAAGCCAAGCAGGATAGACGAGTCGAGTAAAGGGTGCAGAAAAATCTTGACAACCCAGTCGGGCCAGCCTGAGATATTTTGTTGGCACTGAATTCATCCGGTATATGAGATGTCCAGTCCTCAAGCATGCCGCGGATATGGATTACATTCTGAGCCCGCTGCTCAAGGCTTAAGTTCTGTGAACGCGCCGAATACAGACAGTCATAGACACTCCCTTGGATGCGGGCTAGCTGTACCCGAGCACGGAAGAAATTCATCTTGGAGCGGCCGTCTGTCGTAATAAATAATCCAGTGTCATCGCCATCAACTGGTTCTTCTGGTGGGAAATCTAGATCGATATCGGCATCGAGCTGAATAGGAGGTTGACTAGTTCGTAAGCTGATATCCTTGTCGAGGATATAGGCGATCCAGAAAACACGATCGCGCTGCAAGGCTTCAGAATAGTCCAAATGCACAGAGCTTGTCCTAGTGTGAAGGCCAAGTTTGTGGGCCAGTCGTAAAGCGGTCGCAATTAGAACCATCGGCGGCCTCAGATTCTGGGTTCCCTGGAAGAGCATGACCAAACCGACGAGTACTTGGACATTGACAAGGTCAGTGTCGCTCATTATCACCTGAGTCAGCACCGACTGTGCGTTGTCGAGGTATTCGGCTATGCTTTTGCTTGGAATCAGCTCGCTTTGGTCGCTTTGACGATGTGCGAGCGCAAGAGCTACATTAATCGCCGCCCAAGTTGTCTGGTCTCTCTGGCGTGGATGCCAGTACCACTGCTTCACAGTATGTAACAGTGTCTTGGGGTGAAATAGCGGGAGGATCGAATTGAACGTTGCCAGATATTTCTCAATTATCGGCAGGACTTCCTCTAGAGGTGGTAGGTTCATCGTCCCGTGATGGTGGTTACCCTCCGGCAGTCCAATGTCGTCACTCATAGCCACGGACACTTGGTGAGTGGCCACATCCTGTGGTTTAACGCTCTCAAGCCTGTCAATTTTGTCTGAGAGAAACTTCAGATGAGCTTCAAGACGGTCAAGACGAGACTGTAGAGCTTCTGGATATTCCTTCTTGCGAGTTCCCTGAATCCTGGGCGCCACTTTTCGACAGGCAGCTGCGTAGGTGCATTCCACGTCGTAGACCACGCAGTGGGCGCAACGAGGTTTTTTCGAATCGCATTTAATCCTTTTATTGTAGCAGAGATCGCATGCCTAGGTTCGGGGGGTTAGCATAACAGTGCTTGGGGAGGATTAATTAGAAGAAGGGAACCGCATACCTGCCTTGTCGCCTTGCGTCGTTCCATCTTCGTCACTGGTGGGGAGAAATTTGTTCCGTTATTATGCCAGCACAGGAATAGCGAGAAGATTATGCAAGGTAGTGAGTGCAATGGAGTCCATGACCTGGAGTTCATTCTCAAAAATAAGCCGACACGGTGAGGTTCCGCGGAACCTCCGTTCACTCCGCTGACAAATGTGACATTGCTCGTAGCCTCTCACTAACTTCGCACTGTCCATCGGGACTATTGTCAATCCGGCTAGACTGTCACCATACCAATGCAGCATTCCACAGTCGTTTATCAACGGTATCGCTTGCATCATATGTGTAGATCAGGTACGAGCAAGTGTCCAGTTACGCAAACATAATCTTATTAGCTCCGTGTTGGGTACTAAAGGGGAAGAAAGTCAGGTGATTCTTATCGATTTGCGCAGCTTCGTAAATACAAGAAAGGGTAACATAAGAAACCTTTACGTAGCAATAATGAAGACTCTTTAAGCCCCAACAATAGGAATGCTTCTGTAACGCTTGAATAGAGTAATGCATTTCCTTTACTAGATCTCGTATTTCCGATATTCTACTAGACCACCTGTGTTTAAATGAATCTTTAATAAACTACTTACCCTAGATCCTAGCTATAAATAGCAACTAGTTTATCTTACATATTTGTGAGGTAAAAGGGATTAAGCTATTTTCGACGTACTCATTTACACAATGAAGCTTCTAATTTAATTTACCCATGCGAGTCACCTCTCTTTTATGTTTATAGAGATAATCAAGCCCATCTATTTGTTCGCTTATGTTGTCTCCCGCAGCTTATTAGACAATAAGGTTGTGACAACAGCAAGATTTTCCTCATTAACAATAACATCTAGGCCACCGTGACATATCCACGGCACCAAGCTAGGGGTGTTGAGATGCAAAGGGTCCAGAACTTTCTAAACAGAGCGTTCCGTATTCACCGGCATGGTGCGGTTATTCACTGACAACCTAGTCCTATGATTCTGCGAGGATGTCAATTATCAGTAGCTATCTACGATAGCGAGAAATTCCCTAGTTCTGTATCTCTGCTGGGTCATGCATAAATCTCTAGTGCTATCCATCTATCTGTCCATAATCTAGTCCATGGGTTTAAAATACAAATCAGGCCGCCAGTCGCCCTGTGCCGTACAACAAAGTACAGAAATTACACAACCTAGCCCTAGCCCCAACCAATTACATAGTTCGTATTTCACGCTGTTGTGCTATCTTGTTGTCCTTGCTCTCGTTCTATCGTCGCTTTCGCAATGGCGCAGTTTGCAAGTCGGATAAGTTCGGCTACAAAGTCGTTGACCAACTTCATATGCCCAATTTCGTGCGATGTCATCTTTCGTACTGGCATGTTTCTGACCAGCTCTGCAGCCGCGCTGAGGAGGTCGATGTCAAGTTTGGCTTGGGGGTCTAGAGGATACATGATGATGTTGAGGAAGAGGGTCATGATGGCGGACGTGGGATAAAACACAATAACCCTATGATCGTAGGAGTTAGTCAGCGTGCATCTCGTTCAAGTCTGAAGGGTCTAATAAGAGTTCTCTTGTAGACGCTGAAGAACTCGAAAGGTGAAAAATGCCGACGACTTACCAAAATGCCTCGCCCGCGAGTCCACTGACTGCTGCTCTCAAGTAGATGACAGTGGAACGACTTGCTTCTAAGGAGAGAGCGATGCTGGATTCGACGGCTCCGTTCCACTCCGACTCCTTTATAGCACTATCAGCCTGCATAGCATAGAATCTCCCACTTGCCCTGTGAATTGTCGTCATAAGATGGTGATATTCAAGGTGCAAACATATGTGGCGCATACTCCGCGGGAGCTTCATGGCTGGGAAGGCGACAGCGGTATTCTCGGATATCGACAGTGTGGGCCGGAAGTCGGGTGGAACAGATAGTCGCCAGTTTTCGAGTTCATCGTCCAGCTCTCGAATGTCGCGGAGTAGTTTGGCTTCTGATTTCTTCAGAGCCTGCGCAGAGTATAGTAAACGGCAGGTTTTATCCTTGAGATGGCTCAAGTGTGGGTCCCCCGGGAGGTGAGGAGTGAGCTCCTCATACATACGAGACGGGGAACTGGAGCTCTCATCAAGGTCCCCCAGGTCAAAGTAGCATTGCATATAGTCGTCCGGTAGTGTCAGGTCGCAGTAGTCGTCAGACATCAGAGGCGGCTGGCCGGTCCGTAACGCAATGTCTTTGTCGAAAATGTAGCATAGCCAGAATAGCATGCGCAACTGGCGAGCCTCTCGTTCCTTGTGGGTGGCTTCAGATCTGTAGGACTTCGTGGGCTTGTACGTATGCCCCCCAAGCATGAAAACAATGCGGCAAGCAATAGCATGCAACATGGCAGCTGATTGTAGCCGGCCCGAAAACGTCTGGTGCATGTGCTGGGAGGGGCGTTAACCGTGAAAGTGCATTGAAGCCGATAGGCAAGAGCCTAGGAAGCTCACCAGCATAAAAACAGTCTGCAAGCTTACAATGCTTGCGTCTTCAAAAACGTCTGACAGCAAATAATGCGCCTTGACTGCACAGCTATCGCTGTCTATGGAGGGTAGGTTATCGATCGTCCCCTGGAATAGGCACATTATGGAGAGAAAGGCTAAAACACAGCCTTTGGCACTGATGCGTTCGAGAGATGGTGGCCCATCCAGTGACTCATATGCCATTGTCATGGTTTCTTCGAAGAGAACACGATCGATGACGGGGAAAACTAGTCGGAATGCAGAGCTGAAAAATACGTCAATGACCCGGTCCGCAATAGCCCTGTCAGGCATCTCATAGAGATCAACTGAGGAGCTGGAGAAGTGCCTGGGCGACAGCATGGGAGGAAGAGTTCGTTTTTGTACGTTAAGGTGGAATCTGCTAAACGAAACATCCTCGCCGGTTCTTGATGAGATCCATTTTCGACCTTCTTCAGACAGTACGGGCATCCCATTGTGGGAGCTGATTTGCCCGACATGATATCCGGCGTAGTGAATGTGACCAAAGGAGACACCGGTGGTGGAGCTGGTGCTAGAGGCCGAGGTGAAGGGCGACTGGGCTGATTCCCAGGCGGCAAATTGGTCCCCAAGTCTTACTGGAGGTTTTTGTGTTGCAGGCAATGTGACTGAAGGCGTTGGAGTAAATACAGTGGGTGTTGAGGCGGTAGATGCAGCTGATGATGTGTTGGCGTTTTCATGGTGAGCAATCGTTTTGGCTAGAACGCCCTCGATGCGCTCAAGTCGCTCAGAGAGGCTCTGTTCGATACTTAATTTTGTTCTGGTGCAAAAAGTTAGAGATGCACGGGGTTAGACTGGGGCCCTTGGCCGTTGATTTGGGAGCAATGCCACAGAACAGCGTGGCGGAAGCAGACTCACTTGGGTTTTGTGTGCCTTTTCCTACCTCTCGCCCTGTTGAAAGTGCAGGCGAGGCCATGATGATCGCACCAATTACAGGGATTTTCAGAGCTGGCCGAGTCACATTGGATCTGGTTACGGGACGAGGTTAGTGAGTGAATGGACGTCTTTTCTATAGACCCGGTGCTGAATTCTTGCCAGACACGGTATAGCAAGATGCCAAGGAATGAAAAAGGATTCAGAGGACTCAGGCCCAGGCTCCCGGGAATGGGAATAAGGGACTGAAGTCAGAGTTAGTGAGTGGACTGGGTACGTACCTTTCTCTTGTGGCAGGCATCGCATGCCTTCTTTTGGACCATGGTGGAGAGCCCCCCGATTAAGTAATGCTGGGCGACGGCTGGGAGTTAAAGAGGCCTGGGGATCTTTTTGTCAGCGCTGTCGGGCCCTTGTAAGTGCCGAGAGGCCTCGGAGCGGAAAGACGGACGCAGTATGTAGGCACGACACAAGGGAGCGGACTCAGTGAATATCGACTTGTCAGGGCCGAGCTGTCAAAGTCCGGGCTTGTGAAGGGCCGAGTTGACTAAGGCCAATGAGCGGGTCGGCCGGAGCAGGGGCTGACGCTCTGTCAGTGTCAAGGCGTAGGGCGAGGCCTGCTGGCTGAGGACACGCTGGAGCGCTGAAACCGTCGAATTCGGAAGATAAGGACACCCAAGAAGGCCGAGACGGACGAAATGACGAAAAAGCCGCCGACGGATCCCGCGGGCAACGTGGTGAAGACAAGACTGAAGAGCCTCACGGACGTGGTGTGGGATATCCGCTGAGTAAGCGGGGGCTAGCCAAAAGGAGAATGGCGATGACCCTCTTTTTAGCCGTCGATGACGCTGGGGCTTTCATGGTGGCCCACAAGGAGGCTCTGGCTCGTGCTTCTGGACGACGGGCCTCGTCCCGCGCGCTCTCTGACCAATGATGCCCTGCTAGTACGGAGTGCGGATGTACGGAGTACGGAATAGCCAGTTGGGAGTTGGGAGCCAGCGTTATCTGGAAAATGAGTGAGAACGGCGGTCGAATGGTAGCGGGCGGCCCCGATTTTCCATGTGGGAGACAAGGAGAGCACTCGTCTCAGCACTCAAGCACTGGGCTAGTGCTGGGGTCAGCGAGCTTCTGTGGAGTCCCCCACCTTCACGACGGAGGTTTGGGCCTCTCTCAACTTCCAAACTTCCGCTTAGTCACTGTGGCTCGGCTCCTGCCGCGCGTTTATCCATCTTCTGGCCTAGGCACGCCACTAAAGACCCTAGACAATCTGGTAATCTAGCAATCTGACAACCAGGCCTCCTCGAGTCCAGTCTTCTTTCACTTGTTGTTGGTCGGTACCCCGGCACTGAAGACCAGGCAGGACTCTGCGGAGAATTCAGCAAGACCCTTTTTCTAGAACCTAGACATTTACTCCTACGCGGACGTCATCACGGCATTCTCGGACATGGGTCAGGCCGATGCCCCCTTCGGCGCCGGCATTCACGACTAATCGCGAGCGCGACGAAGGCCGAAGCTCGATTCAACAGCCTTCGACTCCTTGGATCCTAGGGACTGTGACGCATCGACCTCATCGCAACGTCGATTCTGCCTCCGATCTCCGTGCCCTCTCCGTATCGTGTCCTCTCCACCCATCCACCCCTCGATTGAATCCTTCCCCAGCGCGCGGACTTGTTGAGGTAATAATGCCTTTTCGAACGCACACTCGCCTCGTCAGGCTGGCGACATCACCGGGATCGATTTGGCATTCCTTTTTGGGTCCCCGTAATCCGCCAAGTGACTAAGCGGCAGCACCTCCGTGGACCCTTACTATCATGCGAATGCGAGGTCCACTCTCCCACCAACGCCGATATGTCGCTGATGCTAAGGCGTGGCAAGTGTGCATCAAAGTCCATGTGGACCCTTTGGAAGTTTGGATCCGCCAAACAGACCCCGGTCAGCCATTGTGATGTTTTGTCTCATTCCTCCGGCCCACACCAAGTTCCGATCGGTTTCCCGAGCACGTCCGGCAAGGTACCAAATGAACGGGTGGGACCAAATTCTTCGGACTTCTTAGCAAGTCCGACGCAAATTCTCCTTTCTGTTGCCTGCGAATAAATGTTCTCGACTGCCATTTCTCTTAATGAAGGAGGTTTAGACTCCAACTTCTCTAATTCACCTTCCTTTCATCCCTAATCGCCTTAGTGTCTCGCTTCCTCGGAGGATCTAACTAGGCACTTGTGGCTACGTCTCTCAGCCGCATCGAACCAGGCCTATTATCCACCATGGATTCAGACGGCGATGGGTCGCAGACCGTCTACGATCGGTCTGTTTTTCACGAGCTCCAAAATGACGACAACGAATGGGCCTTGAAACCCAAGGTTGCCGCCTTCAAAGAGCGAGACCAAGCCGGTGGTTTTGCTGACCGAGAACTGGGCGTGACATGGCAAAATCTCAAAGTCGAAGCTATCAGTGCTGATGCCGCCATTCACGAAAACGTTTTCTCTCAGTTCAACATACCGAAGCTGATCAAAGAATCCCGACACAAGCCTCCGCTGAAGACAATTGTTGATAACAGCCATGGCTGCGTCAAGCCTGGAGAGATGCTGCTTGTTCTTGGGCGGCCAGGCTCCGGATGCACAACCTTGTTGAACATGCTCGCCAACAAACGGACTGGGTACGCCAACGTTTCTGGTGATGTTCACTATGGATCCATGACGGCCGAGGAGGCAAAGCAATATCGGGGTCAAATCGTCATGAACACCGAAGAAGAGCTGTTCTTCCCCGCCCTGACCGTCGGGCAAACCATGGACTTCGCCACCCGTCTCAAGATCCCTTTCCACCTCCCCAACGGTGTCACCTCCAAAGAAGAACTGCGAGTTGAGTCACGCGACTTTCTGCTTCAGTCCATGGGCATTGAGCACACTGTCGACACCAAAGTCGGCAACGCCTTCGTTCGAGGTGTTTCTGGTGGTGAGCGCAAGCGTGTTTCTATCATTGAGACCTTGGCCACCCGGGGCTCTGTTTACTGCTGGGACAACTCAACTCGAGGCTTGGATGCCAGCACGTAAGTGATCTTCTCACAAACTAGGCCTCGTAACTCAAAGGTGCTAACTTCACATAGTGCTTTGGAATACACCAAAGCCATCCGAGCCATGACAGATGTCCTAGGCCTCGCTTCCATTGTCACCCTTTACCAGGCCGGAAACGGCATCTACAATCTGTTTGATAAGGTTCTTGTCCTCGATGAAGGAAAAGAGGTTTACTACGGACCGATCAAGGAAGCCAGACCCTTTATGGAGAACATGGGATTCGTCTGCCAACACGGCGCCAACGTTGCTGACTACCTGACCGGCGTCACCGTCCCAACTGAGCGAGCTATCCGACCTGGGTTTGAAGATCGGTTCCCGCGCAGCGCCGAGATGCTCCGTGCCGAGTACGAAAAGTCGCCCATACGCCAGCGCATGATCAGCGAGTACGACTACCCTACCACGGAAGCTGCCAAGGAGAAGACCAAGCTCTTCAAGGAGAGCATCCAGCACGAGAAGGACAAGAAGCTACCGAATACAAGTTCCATGACTGTGGGCTTCATCCCCCAAGTCAAAGCTTGTGTTCAGCGTCAGTACCAGATTCTGGCTGGAGACATGGCCACATTCGTCATCAAGCAGCTTTCGACTATCGCTCAGGCTCTGATTGCCGGTTCGCTGTTCTACAATGCTCCCAACACCTCTGGTGGACTGTTCATCAAGTCCGGCGCCTGCTTCTTCGCTGTCCTTTTCAACTCTCTACTTTCCATGTCCGAGGTCACCGACTCGTTCACTGGTCGTCCGGTCTTGCTCAAGCACAAATCCTTTGCCTACTTTCACCCAGCTGCTTTCTGCATTGCGCAGATCACCGCCGATATCCCAGTTATCTTGTTCCAAGTGTCGACATTCTCTCTGATCTTGTACTTCATGGTTGGCTTGACCTCAACGGCTGGTGCCTTCTTCACCTTCTGGGTCCTGCTAGTTGCTATCACAATGGTGAGTTTGACATTTCTTCTAAGTCACTTTAACCAAGGATGATTGACTAACATCGTGATTTTAGTGTATGACTGCGCTTTTCCGAGCTGTAGGTGCTGCTTTCAGCACTTTTGACGGCGCATCGAAGGTTTCTGGTTTCCTGATCGGTGCTACTATCATCTATTCCGGATACATGATCCAGAAGCCGCAGATGCACCCTTGGTTCGTTTGGATCTACTGGATTAACCCAATGTCCTACGCTTTCAACGCTTTGTTATCCAACGAGTTCCACGACAAGATCATCCCCTGTGTTGGCCCCAACTTAGTCCCCAATGGCGCGTCGTTCACAAACGCCGCCAACCAGGCTTGTGCCGGTGTCGGTGGTGGACGCCCTGGAGTGTCTTTTGTTAATGGAGACGACTACCTGTCTTCGCTGTCATACAGTCACTCTACCCTTTGGAGGAACTTTGGAATTCTTTGGGCCTGGTGGGCTCTCTTTGTCGCCATTACTGTTGTCAAGACCTCCCAATGGCGATCCTCCTCCGAGAATGGCCCCAGTCTGCTTATCCCTCGAGAGAACGCTCACATTACCAACTCGCTTCGCCAAGTCGACGAAGAGGGGCAAGTCAGCGAAAAGAAGGTCGTCGGTGACCGAGAGGGTGGGCCCATAGTGAGCGGCGATTCCGACAGCACCTCGGATGCACCTGATCTGGTTCGCAACACTTCTGTCTTCACATGGAAGAATCTCTCCTACGTTGTCAAGACTCCTTCGGGAGACCGTACTCTCCTGGACAATGTTCAAGGCTGGGTGAAGCCGGGCATGCTGGGAGCCCTGATGGGATCTTCCGGTGCAGGAAAGACTACTCTCTTGGATGTGCTCGCCCAACGCAAGACTGACGGCACGATTCACGGTTCAATCATGGTTGACGGTCGCCCTCTGCCGGTCTCGTTCCAGCGATCAGCAGGTTACTGCGAACAACTCGATGTCCACGAGCCTTATGCCACTGTCCGCGAGGCCCTTGAGTTCTCCGCCCTCTTGCGTCAAAACCGCGAGACGCCTCGAGCTGAGAAGCTCAAATACGTCGAAACCATCATTGACCTCCTGGAGCTCCACGACCTGGCTGACACTCTCATCGGCGACGTGGGTGCTGGTTTGAGCGTAGAGCAGCGCAAGCGTGTTACCATTGGTGTCGAACTGGTTTCTAAGCCTAGTATCTTGATCTTCCTTGATGAACCTACCTCGGGTCTCGATGGTCAGTCGGCCTTCAACACTGTACGCTTCTTGCGTAAGCTTGCCGACGTTGGCCAAGCGGTTCTCGTCACTATTCACCAGCCTTCTGCTCAGCTGTTTGCCCAGTTCGACACCCTGCTCCTCCTGGCTAAGGGTGGCAAGACTGTTTATTTCGGCGACATCGGCGACCACGCTAAGACAATCAAGGAGTACTTTGGTCGCTTTGGTGCCCCGTGCCCGAAAGAAGTCAACCCTGCCGAGCATATGATTGATGTTGTTTCCGGTCATCTCTCTCAGGGCAAGGATTGGAATGAGGTCTGGCTTTCGTCGCCTGAGCACGATGCTGTCAGCAAGGAAGTCGACCGTATCGTCGCTGAAGCCGCAGCCAAGCCCCCAGGTACTCTCGATGACGGTAATGAGTTTGCTACCCCAATGTGGGAGCAGATTAGGCTGGTCTCGCACCGCATGAACGTCGCCCTGTACCGCAACGTCGACTACGTCAACAACAAGGCCGCCCTGCATCTCTCGTCGGCTCTGTTCAACGGCTTTACGTTTTGGATGATTGGCGACTCGGTTGGAGAGCTCCAGCTCAAGCTGTTCACTATCTTCAACTTCATCTTCGTCGCGCCCGGTGTCATGGCCCAACTCCAGCCCCTTTTCATCCACCGCCGCGACATCTTCGAGACGCGTGAGAAGAAGTCTAAGATGTACTCGTGGGTCGCCTTCGTAACTGGCCTGATCGTCTCAGAAGTTCCCTACCTTTGTATTTGCGCCGTCCTCTACTTCGTCGGCTGGTACTACACTGTTGGGTTCCCTGGCGATTCCAACCGTGCCGGCGCCACCTTCTTCGTCATGTTGACCTACGAGTTCGTCTATACTGGTATCGGCCAGTTCGTCGCTGCATACGCTCCCAATGAAGTGTTTGCGTCTCTTGTCAACCCGGTGATCATCGGTACTCTGGTCTCCTTCTGCGGCGTGTTGGTGCCCTACGGGCAGATCCAGGCCTTCTGGCGTTACTGGATGTACTGGCTGAACCCGTTCAACTACCTCATGGGAAGTATGTTGGTCTTCAACATCTGGGGCGCCGAAATCGAATGCTCAGAGAAAGAGTTCGCGCGCTTCGACCCCCCTAACGGCACCACCTGCGGGGAGTATTTGGCCGACTACCTTGAGCAGGGCATCGGCGCCGTGAGCAACCTGGTCAACCCCGATGCGACTTCCGAGTGCAAGGTGTGCTCGTATACCAAGGGCGAGGACTACCTGCGCACGCTCAACTTGAAGGAGTACTACTACGGCTGGAGAGATGCCGCCAACGTTGTGATCTTCGCCCTTAGCTCATACGCTTTGGTGTACGCTCTGATGAAGCTCCGAACCAAGACCTCCAAGAAGGCAGAGTAACTAGATCATGCAACTTTTTTCTCTTTTTTTTTCATTTGGCTGCAATAGAGGTTTAGAATATAGACTGCAGATTACAGGGGTGGTTTATTGATCTCCGCTACATTATCTTTTAGATTGTCAGGCTTTCTTTTGTTTTATTAATACTTGTATCGTCCAATGTCGTGCGGGGGCACGCAAGACGCAAGTTAATAGCAGGCTCAATTTATGTGTAATGAGAACTTTGCACAAACATTCGAACAAACACTTAAAGAAACGTGCCTAATAATTAGACTGAAGTATGTTGAATTGCGGAGCCCGAATTCCTTATAAACCGCGTCACTCGACCTATCGCTACCATTCCTTCCTGCTTAAATCGGTCCCATTATTTTCTTGTGGTTTATCTGGAGAGCAATCTCGGGTAGCTACTTTCTTTGCATCGTTCTTGGTGTTTGTTAATGGGGACAGCGTCATGATGTAGGAAGCTATATCACGGACAAGCAGACTTGAACTCTGATGGTATTTTACAATTACTAAGATGTTGCTAGATAGATTTTCAGTCACACTTTGGTAATAATACCTTTCTTGGGTATTAAGGAATGCTGATTACATCTTCCCTCCGGGTTTCATATTCTTGTCGGTCCCCTCCCAAACACCATAAACAAGACAAAACAAGCAGGAATTTGAACCATTGCTCCATGCTCATGCCATTAACCGTAATTTTACATCAGTATCGTATCCTCGAGATACCCAAACCCAGCCGCCCTGTGTCTCCCAACAGACTTGAGCCATGGGTCGTCGAGCAGCTCCTTGGCGGTGGCACGCTGCTCTGGCTGCCAAGTTAGCATCCGCTTGGCGAAGTTGATGAACAAGATGCGCTCCTGGCCTTCCAGCATTGGTGTAGAGTTTTCGAGGGTAAACATCTCGTCCGGAATGAGCTCGGGATGCTTGAAGACGCCTACATAATGTTAACATTTGAAGGAGTGAACGAATGGCGTTGGATAGAACATGCCTTGGTCGTTGTAGAACTCGGAGAGCGACTCCCGGTCAGCACTCGCGAGGAGCTCCGAGGGTGGAGGGCCCAACAAACGGATCATCTGAGCGAAGCGCGTCTTGTTGGAGAACTTGCAGTGTCCCGGTACTCGTCCGCTCAGCAGATTGATGTCTCCCAGAAGTTCCCACAGCTACGTAAAGGTGTTAGTGCCACGTATGGGTCAACCAAATCAATGGCAGAACTTACCACAAGACCCAAGTTCCAGATATCGGCAGAGTAGGTCCATCCAGCCTTGAGCATAACTTCGGGAGCAGTGTACTCTCGGGGTTGGATGTCGTGGTTGTGCTTCTTCGCCACGTCCCCCCGCACAGCCAGGCCAAAGTCTGTGAGCTTGACGTAGCCGATGTCTCCGGTCAAGTGGCCAAAGCTAGATCGAGATTCATAAACTGGACGGCCGTTGCGCTCTTGACACGGCGCAGGGTTGGCCTGCTGGCGGACTGCGTAGTCGTCGAGAACTCGAGTGTCCTCGAAAGGGACCATGAAGTGATCACCCTTAAGGTCTTGCAATCGTTAGCTCTGATATGTATCTTGTAAGCGAAGCGTCAGAAGTCCTACCTGTGTGAATGACCTTGCATTCGGAATGGAGGAAATCTAGGGACTTGAGAATACTCGGCAGCACCCCCTTGATGATGCGAGGCTGCACCAAGTTGGTGAGACCGCTCTGCTGGCCCAGCATCCATAGCGGCTGGCGCAGCGGTTCAAATGCAAGACAGATGTGTGTACCCTCGGGCCCCTCGACTTCGAAGGAGTCCAGAACACTGCGGACGTACTGTCGGCCGGGGTGAGTCGTCTCTGCGGAGAACATCTGGTCGGAGATGTCCAGCTCTCGACGGGCAGCGGCCTGGACGGCGGGGGTGTTGTTGGTAATCTTGAGTGCCACGAAGCGCTCGTTCTGCCAGGGCAGCCTAAGCAACAATGAGTCTCAGTCTCAGAAGCTGATTAGAAGAGATTTGTAGTCCGGGTCGCATACCAGTGAGTTGCTCGCGCCAGCCAGACCGTCGAGCCAGAGCCCCATCCCAGCTTGGAAACAAGCTCGTACTTGCCATTCAGTGTGTCGCCGATCCGCGCGGGGTAGAAGGCCCTCGGGTTATAGTTGCGAGCTTTCTCTTCTTCGAACGGTTGGTCGGTCCTGATGGTCGACAGCTTTCTGAGTCCGCGCTCGCAGACTTGGATGCGAAGGCGCTGGTTGCGGAGGGCGGATCGGCAGAGCGCCGGTGCGACAAGACTGAACCGCATTTTGCAACGGTGAGCCGGCTGATGTCTGCAATAGAAGAGGAGGAAGTGCTTGTGTAAGGTAGCTCAAGCTGGTGGTATTGCCCAGCCCCAGCGTTGGAGTATATGCGTGTAAGTCAACGTTCGCAGTCGGAGTCAGACAAAAAGACTTCCAGGACCAAAAAATCCAAAAAGAAGTTTACACGCAAGCAGCAGGAGGGCGGGTCTTTATCAGATCCCTCTCGCAGGTGCAAGTGCGTTAATTTCACGGAGCAGCCTGCAGTTGTACCTTCACGGACTGGAAGCATCTCGGGGCATGTCGGTTAACGACTCGTCCGGGCAGACGGAGGTGGGTGTCTTGGCGTTGCAGTTCGCGGGGAGACAAGGGGGGAGCTTCGCTGATTGTGTCTCCAACGCGCTTCTCCGCAGCACCGGTGGAGTGAGCCTGGCTCGGGATCAGGCCACCGGACGAAAATGGTGGATGGTGGTGCAGGGGGGGAGAAGCCTGGGGTTGAGCGGTTGAGGGGGTCGGCATCTGCAAGCGAAGGGTTCACGAAGGGTTCACGAAGGGTTCAGGCGGAGTTGTCGAATGCAGTTGTAGATCATCATGACGAGCGTGCCTTTGTATAGTCTAAGTCGCGTCTGGATTGGGTACAAGTACATAGCGACACATCACCACATCAAGCCTCCTCCAACTCCTCGCGCCCACTTGTACCGAGGAGCAACCAAGGGTAATAAAATAGCGCCTCCTCCCCCAAACCCGAAAATGTTGGGGCCCCGCATCCCCCGAAAGAGCGCCCCGGACGCTTTGTCTCTGGGCCGCCGTGTGCTGCGGGGAACCTGGAAAGCCGGGAGCTGCCCTCTCGACCGGGGTACGTTGTGTGCCGTATCAAGACCGGCCACTTTGCCTGTCACCCGATGTTGTATAAACATGGGCGGTTGGACGCTGCTGGTGGTTGGCCGTTGCCGACGGAAGCTGGGCTGCCAAGTGAGTGATCAGGAGACTGGTCGTTGAAGGTGTGGTCACTTTACGACACGAGTGCTATGCGATGACTGGAAATGGTGATATGGGCACAATTACCGACACACACTGGTTTCAAAGACGGCGCCCGATGAAGACTCCGATGACAATTTTATTGATCTGCGGGTACCTAAATGCGCGATACCGATCATACTACAGTGCCATTGTGATATTCTAGCACACTTTGTTTAAGTACGGGAACATGAATATGAATCTAAAAGCTATCGGGGTTTGTAACTCGCCTTTGAGCGTCTTTCCGCATTGCTCCTCGCTACCGCTCACTTGATACCGAATCTCTCAAGGTAGCACTTTCTAGAATTCAACAGTTCAGCAGCCTCTCTATCCATACGCCCGGGGACAGAACATTGCCCGACATGGCAAAACCCATTCTCCATGTTGCGCAGAGGCTCGGGGTAATCAGAGCCCGCCAGGACTGCAACACTCATAGCCTACTCGAGATGTACTCATCTAAAGATACAAGTGCACTCGTCAGGTTCCAGGACGTCGATTATATCTATAAGCCATTATTCTTGGCCTTCTACTTCATAAACATAAATCCACCACCTCTGCCGCTCGTCCCCGTCAACTGGCTCCGCAAGCGATCCATTTCTGCCTGCATCAAGTCAGTGGGCGAGTTTCAGTGATCTCCACCACAACTCAAGAATGCATTTCCTTCCCTGCAACTATCCCGTCTTACTGTATTATTATCCCCAATCCGAGAACGAGACGAGTGCCCCGAAATTGACGAACCTATTAAGCGCTGACCGGGTATTTTAGGGCGCAGCCAATCGTCTAAGACAAGACGCCCAGCCGTCACAACGCCAACCTGTGGCGTAATCACATACTTTCCGCCCTCATGCTGATGTATCGTTAAGAATCGAGAATCAAGAGAAACTGGATATTCGCTTTCAGGATAATGAATAAAAAATATCAACTTAAATGTCAAGGATTGATCCCCAGTGTTTACCATCCGAGGCTAGTCGGCATTGAGTTATCGGTGCCACAGGTTCCTCCGAATCCGACTTGTCAGGGGTTAGCGATTGAGTCATGACAAATCCATTGAATGTGCCGACTCCGTGAATATTGCACCATCTCAACTCGAGCCCCCATCAATTTCCAGGTGAGGCGGAAATCGGCAAAACCTCTGAAAATATCTATCAGACATCACCCTCTTGTTAACTCTCAGGCCATGCCTTCCAACAGCCAAGTTCGTCTCATTCCATGGGACCCAAATTCCAGTAAACATGTCGACAGGCTCCTTCAGCAGCGGAAACAGTGCGGTTGGGATTACGACAAAATACCTTTTTGGCAGGAAATGCAGAGATCCGGCTTGAAATGTATCTTTTGGATTGTGCGTATACCTCCTTGATCCTGACTGCTATGGACCATTGGATGGCGCTGGGCGTGGGAAATTCAATCTGACCAGTGGACAGACGATTCCATCTGAGATCCCAGATGCGGAAGAAAAACAAGAGCTTCAATTCGACCTACTTACTACCGTACGCAGTCCTATTAGACCAGAAAAGTCGCCCACAATCTAACTATGACTCAGGATAATGTGCTACTACAGGACACCAGTGCCTCGATCCGCGGCATGTCTCGTAACCCTACCGAACAACTTTTCAACCCTGTTGGCCATATTTCTCTGGATTCCATAAACCCTGGGACCGAGGTTTTGGACCTGGACATTCCATCCGAAAATGTCTATTGGATTAAGACCTTCTACGTCTCGAAGACTTTACGAAGTAAGGGCATTGGTCGCGCTTCCATGGACGTCGTCGAGTCGATGGCGGTAGAGCAGCCACTATGTGCGCGCACTCTCGCGCTCGACACTGTCCATAAAGAAACCGGCATTGCCTTGGCAATTGCAGAAACCGGTGAACCGCCAAAGGTATGCCCAGCCATGCAAAACTCACACCTAGATATTCATGACTAAAAGCTTGTAGATGACCAACCAGGGATGGTATGAGAGAAGAGGATACCAATTGATCAAGATTGTCAAGAACTTCTATAAGGCACCACCGGGTGAAAAGGAGGGTTCTACTCCAGAGCTTACGACCGTGTTCTTAAAGAAGGACATAGCTTGAGGACTTAGGTTTCCACAAACTTGATTAGCTTGAATCCCTACGACGCTGTACCGTTCAACTTCAATTGCCGCCAACAGCAATGGTTGCGTGTACAAATGGCAACACTATTCTTCATATGATATTAATGTGTCTCTCCTCGGTTGTCTTCTTGAAATAAGCATCGTAAAGCCACGAATCCCGTTCTGTCCAACTCGGAAATTGAATTGTTACCGTAGCCACCCTCTCATTCGTATTTGCCCCTAACCCCTTGCATTTCGTCAGCATGGAAAACAAATCTACAATGGCGGCTGAGTTGAATGACTGGTTGTCATGTAGATGAAGAAAAAATATCTCAACGAGCTTGCAAACACATGAATTCTCGGCGTTGGAGAAGTCAAAGTCGCTCCTGTCGTCGTACACTCAAGCCCACGTGAAAAGAGGAAAAACCTTTGCAAATTGAACCATATCCATCACAGGGCCTTCGTCATTGCAGTCACGCATTGCAATAAGAGTGTCAATGCCTCCCTCATCAACTTGAAAGCACAAGTTCTCTTTGCCCTCCGGTGAGAAGCAACCGCGACGAAAATCAGACGAAGAAGGCACAGCAATGGGTAATGAAGCTTTGACGATATATGTCTGCCATCTTGCTGGATTCTATCTCCCAATCTTTGACGGAGTCTTGAATGATGCAGAGTGAGTCGATCCATAGGTAGCGAAGGCCTAACCTACGGGCTATTGTCACGGCATCTTGAAACGTCTTCGGGAGCGAAGAGATCAAAATGCCCTTCAAGTGACGCGGTAAGATGTCTTCAGTTGTAATGACGGGCATATTGTCTTTGTCTTAGTCTTAGCAGTGAGACAAGCAAGTGTAGATCCCAGTCATCCCTTCAGTCTCGGTGAGGCTGATTTTATGAGCCTGGTTATTAAATACCGCTAGATCAAGAAGTCTCTTTGGAAGTGGAACGTTGCGGCCTTCACCTCACTGTCCATGAGATGTCTCACAGTCGTTAAGGAATTGGTTGCGCTTTAATGGAGGAGTAAATCAAAGATGGGATGTAAATTGCGGGTGGGTGGTTCTTCAACTTCTTTGAACTGAGGCGTCTGCCGTGGTGGTGTGGTTGAGGCAGGCCAATTAAGGTGGCACTTGGCTTAGCGAGACTCAATAATCAGGAAGCGATAAACAGAGCCAAAAAGTCACTTACTTGATTACTCACAAAACGAGTTAGACACTTCAAGCAAGGCAACAGACAGCATTTTAACCAGATCAACCTCGCTTCTTGAAGCTGTGAGTGGTGTATGTAACCGTGAGCCAGGCGCCTGGTTCTTTTGGAGCCCAACTATTCTCAGGTACCTATTGAAGGAATGGCAGTGTACCGTACTGTTGAATTTATCTTCATACAATAAGCCTTAAATCCGTTGTCTCATCTTTTCACAATACCTAAGCCCATAGCCAATGTCCAACATTTGCGCTCTGAGAGCTGTGGGTAGTTTTCAGACATTTTAAATTCTCCAGTCTTCTATATGACAAGAAATTGAGGCTCTCTAATACTATATGCGGTCTTCTCTTGTCGAATCTAAGTAGGAACAAGCGTCAGCGACGTTCTAACCTTATGGAACTCCGCATTTCCAGAATCAGGGCTCAATTTTCTTCGCCATGAACATGACACCATCCAACGGGTTGTGGTAGTAGGCTGACACTTCGGTGAATCCTTCCGATTTGTACAAGGTTACTGCTGCTTTCATTGTTGCCAGCGTGTCCAGAAGCGCCTCCTCATAGCCCTCCCTTTCAGCGGCCTTCATAGCCTCTTCGATTAGAATCCTTGCAATTCGCCGTCCTCGGGCTGCTGGGTAAACAAAAAGCCTCTTAACTTCGCAGTATCGAACGTTGCCCGGTCGGCCTTCTTTGTACTCTGGCTGGACGTCTAGTGGTCGCAGGGCGATGCAGCCAAGGACGTCGTCGGTTTGTGCATCAAGCGCAAGTAGTAGAGCGCCGGTCGGAGGGGCGTATTTTCCAGGCAAGCTCTCGACCTCGGCAGCATAGTTTTGAAATGACAACAGATCCAGGCCAAACCACTCAGCATACGCCCGGAAGCACGCCGCAACCGAAGAGAGATCGGCTGCTGTGGTGGCCTGGCGAATGGAAATAGACGGTTGAGAGGAGGAAGGCGCTTCCAAATCCAGCTGCGTGTTTGATGATGAGACCATTTTGATGTTTTGGGTGTTGCTGATAACTCTTTCGGGAGGGTGAAGTTGGCTTTTAAGCTGACGGAAAAAAAAAAAGGGAGGTGAGTGGGGATTAATTAACTCGTCTGGCGGATTACTACAGTTGATAACGGCCCGATAGCGGCATGGTCAGCTAGACTTCAGCTTACTTGACTGTTGTCATTCTCAATTACGGCCCCGCCACAGAGTTCGTTGTCTTCGTATGTGCAGGTATGACATCTTTCTATATAAATAAATAAAAAACCAGACTGTACACACCCCATGACCTTCCTTCGCTTTTAGCTGATTACTCGCATCCTCGTCGTCTCTGATCAAAGATGAAACTGATTAACCATGGTCAGGTTCTTTTCCTTATGGCGAGTTATTATGCCCATAGATGGACCAGGAAAATTAAATTGTGCGCTTCTTCTAACTCGGTTTGTGATGCATCTTAATTCGCATAAACTGTGACAAGAGGTCTGACTCATCCAAGTCCCCGCACCGTTCTCCCAGCCGTAATCGGTGATTCATATCCGGGGTCCTGAATCAGGTTCCTCTTGCTATACTATTCCTACTGGGTCAAGTGATACTTTTTCCCATTTTTCCTTCTATTACTCAAATCAAAATGGCACGGCGGCTGCCAGAGACTAGACAAACAGATACGAAGTACATGCATGGTCTAGCAGGCAAACACATCTGACAGGGGTAAACATCGGTAGCCAGACATAATAGAAAGAGCTGAATGCTTCTTTGGAACCCTGGCTCCTCGATGCACACACCTCACTTCAACAATCAAACCCTTCAAATGATCACTGGTATAGTGTAATCTTGTTACCCCGCTAATACGCTCAGAGACTATCCGTACTCCAATTATCCTAGGTCCTCAAAGAATCAATTAATCCATCACACTGCCAGCCAAGCAGGACGCCGACATGTCAACGAAAAGCATAGTCGAATGGATGAACGAGATTCCTGAATTCTTTGAAGAAGAACCTGCTATTGCTACTTCCTGCAAGCGACGACGCCTCAACCCTGCAACGCCCGAATCTTCCAGCGGCAACAACGTCAACAAGCACATCATCATGTCTCAAAGGCGAGAAGAAAATCCAAGAAAGCACCATGCACTCGTGGAAGATGAAACGCCCCGAGCCTCAAGAAAACGCATGCAGACTGTCAAATCTGAGTCCAGCTACTCACTATCAGGGCAATCACGGCAATCCTCACAGCGCTCTGGACGACTTTCACCACAGAAACATTTGCAAAGGCTCGAGCTTAGCCCCTATGGCATCAAATTTCAAGATCTCACTCAATTTGATGATATGCCTCCCAGTCTGGAAGCGCTGCTTGAGACGCCAGGGGCAGCGAATACTTCTCTACCAATCGTGACAAGGTCGGGCATACACCATCACCAGAAGTCGTCCTTGATGTCGTAGCTGCGGCATCTGAGTGCAGCTCTTATGGGCACCCAGAAGCCAACTGGAATCTTGAGGTCTACCAACGGGTCCTAGAGTTAGCGTTTCGGCCACCAGGCCAGGCGGCGTTCAAGCATCTCATCAACTTCATGGGCAGGTTGGTTACTCCCCAGGGTCGCATTTTCTCAGGCCTCACCTAACACGATAATGCAGTACGACAGCTAGTATCATTCCTACGTACGGGAAGCCTTCTCTTTCAAGCAAGGTCGACTTCTGCATTTACGTTGACCCGGAAAACGACCATTCCTCGGCAGCCATACCAAAAACCTTAATGCAAGCAACTATTGATGGCTTTCGTGATACTCCTCCAAACAGGATTTTGAATTTCGCCAACTTTACTCCCCTAAGTCGGCGCCCATAGCTCTTAGCATCAAGACGAAGAAGCCGAGTGAGGGATTTGATGGCGCCAAATTGCAGCTCGGTGTTTGGCAGATGGCACATTAGGCTTTCTTATGACATCTTGTTCAGAGACCATCAGCCGAGACTCAAGCAAATTTGACAGAGAAATCCGCCGAGGTGATTGAATTGCCCGACTTTCTTCCTGGAATTATAATTCAAGGCCACTATTGGTATCTTACATTCACCACGCTAGTTGGGCAGCAGACTTTGTTCTGGCAACAAGTCGTTATTGGAAGCACATCTAGCCCTAAGGGCGTTTACCAGATTATTCACGTTCTTCAGGTTCTGCGCCAGTAGGCTAAAGATAATTACTGGCGGTGGCTTCAAGATATAATTCTCAGG
>JABSTB010000768.1:544-18898 GCA_013756995.1 Neonectria neomacrospora | reverse complement strand
CCCACTATACACAACATCCTTCTCTTTGCCTCGACAAACCCATCAGAACATCACAAACTTCCGGCATATGCCCTTACACTCGGTATTATACTCGACGCCTTTTCCTAGCATCACAGACCCCCGAGAACGTAGAGTACTGTTCCTAAGCATCCCTTTGTGCACCACCAGAACCGCCCTCTGAGCACATCGACTAGTGGCCCACTCACCCCGACGACGAAGAACCCTTCGAGCGCTTCTTTATGAGTAGAGACCCTGCTTCAGACGACAAAGAGGACCGGTGAACACCCATCGTGAAGAAGGAGACGCGAGTAAGTAATCGTCAGTGCCCCCAAACCTCCACACTCATCCTGACCTGAAGCCATCACCACAGCACGAAAGATCATCACCAGATCATCATCTTGCATTCTCAGACTGGCAACGACCCAGTAATCCGACCCCTTTTCCCACCTAAGTCATGGAAGTGAGCCGCGACCGCGCTGGCGAGAAAGCAACCCCCGACGCGTACCGAGAAAGAGACAAAGAACCCACGAGCCACCTACCCGAGCAGAAGAACCAGAAAGCACCCGACTGTTATTGAAATCAATCAAGAAGAAAGCTTCGAGAGCCCGTGAAACCTCTAAGCTCAGCATGAGCGACAGATGCCCTCCTCGACAAGCACCGTCGCTTAGGCTTAGCCGACCACGAAGATTCAGCCTCAAAGCAGCCCATCTGCATCGAGAAGAGGCCTTGAGGGCCCATGAAGTCTCTAAGTTCATCATGAACAGCACATACCTTCCTCGGCAAAGTACCACTAGTTAGGCTTAGCCGACCGCGAAGATCCAGCCTCAGAGCACCCCATCTTCATTCAGAAGAAAGCTCTGAGACCCCAAGACGCCTCTCAATCTATCGCGACCAACACACATACACATAGCCTTCTATACAAATCACCGTTGCTCTTAGGCCCAGCAGTCCTGATCATCAGGGGTGACTTCTAGAAGCTTTGAGCTTAGGAATGAACTCATACACCACCACAAAACAAGGCCTTCCAAGGGCAAGGAAGCACCACGGTCATTCCAAGACGAGACAGACAACAACCACAGAGCCAAGCTATTGATCTAGTGCATAGGAATCTTAAGTGTTCACTACAAATCCCAAGAAAGAAAGCCTGGGTATGTGCTGAATCACCAGCGAGTCACTTAGCAATCTTCGTAGCAGATCATTAACCTATGTGGAGTCTAGTTGCAAACACTCAAAGCTCAGAAGCAGAAAGGATCTCAAGGACCTTGCTAAGTGAGATAGCACGAGTACCTGGGACTCAACTAAGACGTGCTGACAACCCTAGATCTTGGTGGAGAGCACGATCTTCTAGAACACGACTATCATTTAACAATACAACTCTCCAACTGCTGCTACTAGTTGAGGCTGCTAGACTTGCTTGAGAATCAACCTGATGATTTACTACACAGTTAAGGATTCGAGGAAACGAGAACTTCAGGAAGGAGACCATGGGCTGACAGAATGAGTTCACAGGAGTAGCTCCCAAATGCAGCAACCTACTGCAAACTTCATCGGCCTACTGAGATTAGCCATGACCGTTCCCTCGATCCTCTTCATACGAGCCCCCCCCCTGCAAGCCTCTGTCGACGAGTCACTTCCTACGAGCCCCTTCATATAAGCCTCTGCCAACGAGCCATCCTTTAGTCCACGACGAAAGAAAACCCGGCCGCAAAGAACGAGACGAGACAAAGTTTCACTATTCGACAGAGAACAGGGCAACCAAGCAGGTTCAGGTGTTACGGAACAGGCTCAGACGTGACCAAAAAGTCTCTCACGCTATGAAGCAAGCTCACACGTTCCGAAGTGGGTTGAGACGTTCCTGATCCATGCCGTATTCTGAGACTTCTGCTGTCAGTGTTTAGTGTCAGGTAGCCTGAAGAAGAACAAGCTACTGTACAGTCCCCTGGGAAACCCGTCGTCGTGCAAGTGCGTATGATCGGCCGAGTGTTTTGCGTCCATGGCTTTGTGGTGAGCATGAAGCCAACGTTGGGGCTCAGGCAGGTTCAGACGTTCCCACAAGCAGGCTCAAATGTTCCCAACCAGCACTCACCAGTATGGTAAGGAGGACGTCCCTTTGGCATACTCGTCTCACGCACTGGCAGAGCAAATGGAGCCGGAATCAGGTATGGCAGCCAGACACTACAGCCTTCGTTGACGTCAAAAAAGGGTGCAGGCAGAAGTGCGAATTTCGTGCTGATCCTTAGTCCTAGGTCATATTTGCGATCCAAAGAATAAGCGTCTTATCATTCACGACCCCGTTTGGCGTCCCCTGCAACGCAACCTAGCTACCTATCGTGCAGCATTTTCCTCGCATTATCCTCCGTCTTACTGCGTCAAGAAACGCCACCGTCCATATGGAGGACGAGACCCGAGCAAGTCAGGGTATGCAATCCGATCGAAGGGGTAACAAACACCGTCCTGGAACAAGTAAAACAGTGAAGCTTACTGGCCATTAGGTACAACTAACCTTATCCCTATCCCTCACACACAAAGCTGGTCGAATCACGATGACAAGGACATCGGAGTCTATCGCCGACCTACCCCGAATCAAATTACGATATCTACATCCTATCACACACGATCCCCGCATTGAAACTTAACCGCAGTTGACGGCCACTCAACTTACACCCCGCCTTCGCCGCACCCCAAACCACACCCCGACGAGACCTGCAGACCCCGTCTGGGTGCTTCCCGACACGTTCAAAAGCTAGCTCCGAGCCAAGCAGATAATAACCTGCTTGTCTGCCAACACACCATCTCCTCAAGGAAACCAAGGGGCTGTGCGAGGGCACGCAAAGGCCTTGGACGTCTTGGAGCGGGCCACATGGGCGAGCACATGCTCACCCTGCAATGGAGCGGGGACTGCATGAACGTTTTGGACGACCCGTTTCGTCATCGCCAAGCGTCGCTCGAAGAAGGCGGTGATCGACGGCGGAAGCGTTGTGGTGACAGTGGGTGAAAGATGGCGGTGGGAGGAAGATGGTGTGTGACCGACGGCGCCGTCATCGGCTTGTGGGCCGGCTACGGCTACGAACGGATGGACGAGCTTCATGTAGGTGGGCACGAGATCATGGTCGCCGTGGCTGAGAAGGGTCAGACATGGCGAAACCAAGGCGTATCCATGCACTTACACAAAACGAGGTTTTGTCATGTACCAAGTCGAGGCCTTTGTCCTCGGCATGTCTCTCATCAGCGCCGGGGTTGGGACACGATACAGACTCGAAGGGGAATCAAGCGGCACTGCAGGCTAGATACACATACATGCGGTATATATTATCCATGGCAGTTTACGAAGATGGCCATGGCGAAGAGCTGCAGGATCGTCACGCCCTATCAAGGTACTTTGAGGCAGACGGGAGCCGATGCACGCCTCGCCACGGCGGTAAGAACAAGGTGAGAGGACAAAGAAGCCCCTGGGATGGATGGTCCGATGGACAGTCGCACAACTGCCTCACACCACTACCGACACACCACCGGAATCAACCAGCATCGAAAGGAGGCAGAATGGGCATCACCGCGGACAGCGGAGGCGTCGGCATCGGAGAGTCGGAGGGTTGCACTTACAGACTTACACAGACTTACAGTATTCGTACAGTTACAGACAAGACAGTACCAAGGCCTAAGTTACAGGCTACTGCGCAGTGCCCTCCCCGAGACAAAATCCACATCCGTCCAAACGCCACTCCCGGGTTCCAGGCGACCCAGTGGCACCATCAAGACAAGGAAAGATGACCTCGGCGAGGGCTGATGACGGCAAATCAGGTGACTGGGCAGCGTTGCGGCTGGGGGTTGAGAGATGAAGAGATGGCCGCTGCGAGAAAGCTTGGAGAGAACAGACACATGACTGGACGGGTGGTCCGGATCGTCGAGGCCGGGCATGTACAGTGTAAACGGAGCACCCCACCACATCTTTTAGGGCCCTGCTGAAGACATCACGGGTCGAATCACGATGGCACATGGCAAGATTGCGATATGATGGGATGGAGGCTTTTTTTTTTCTGGGCTGGAAGGAGTGAATGGCGGTGGGGCCTTGGGGCCGGAGATGCGTGTGGATGGCCGCATTAACAATCAGTGATCACAACCAAGGCCGAACGGAGTCGATTTTGTACTGCGTACGAATACTACGGAGTCGAGCCGACCGCCTTGCTCGAGGACCAGGCGATTAGGAGAAGGATCGCCTTGTGGATCCTACGGAGTTTCTCCTTGATGGCGGATTGATCATCTCAACGGCGACGGCAAAGGTGACACCGTGCCTGGCATGCCCCTGCTGGTCTGGTCCTTGGTCTGAGGGACGATGATACATAACATAACACAGGCAAATGTGGTGTGGGCAGCGAGTGGATGAAGGGAAGGAAAGCAGATGGATGAATGGATGCATGGGACGGTCGACCAGGGTTGCGACTTGCCCAGCCAGCGAGGACGGACACTCGAGATGTGATTCTGTTTCCCTTGCAACAGTAATCAAGCCAAGCCAGATGGCATCGCGTCCCGTCACATCGCATCGCATCGCAATATCGCATCCCGCTGCCATCTCGGTAGCTAGCCACGCCGAAAGGAGAAGCGAGAGCAACAATGACAAAGAGAGTGGCTAGAACACATCCACCGGGGGGGCCTCAAATCGGATAGACGAGCGCTGTCTATTTGGTTGCGCCTTGAAATGAAGAGGCAGGGTCTTAATTTCAGAAGCGACGGTGTCGAATCTTGGGCAGGCTAGGTAAGTGGGCGCTGCCAGTATGACTCGGAGGAACGAACCTGAACAGCTTCGAATCCTGGAACCAAAAGGATCGTGCCCAGGACGGTTCGGCAATGCAACCGGAGGTTTTGGGTTTCAAGAACATGATACGTTCGCCCGGAGAAACTCTGGCGTTTGAGAATGAGATGAGGCGGTGGCGAAGAATACGTAGTAATTCCCGAGGCACTATCCGTATGCCCTCGACCAGCATCACGATCATGGGCATGGCATCACGGCAATGGGCAATGGCAAAAACACCACCACCACAACGCACACAGCGGCACCCAGCATGGTTCAGCAGGGTACCTCCAGCATCCGTAATATGATGCATATTGCCTGTCTCCGTTTAATAAGGCGCCAACGATGCAGGGATCTCGGCTTGGCCCCACAGGCCGCGAGCCGGCGTCAAGCCCAAGGCATGGTTGAGTGACGGGCATGTGGATCTCGATTGATTGGCAACATCCACTGACGGACCGTGTGCGGTGATCGCGGTGGTGCACTGAGGTTCTGGGGACGTTCGTTACTCATCGTCTTAGGTTTGTTTTGTTTTATTTCGTAACGGGCGGTTGGCGATGACTCCCATCGAAAGGCGGTGGCGACGTGCGGAGTCCCACGAGACTCGAAGAGATCGCCGAAGAGGGACGCTGTCAAAAAGCAAAGCGCCTTTCTTTGGCTCAAGGGGCAGCGGCAATAGGAGGGGATAGTGATATCTACGCATTCAGACACGGCACGTGCGTCTTGCAAAGAGGGAAGAACATCTGACGGGGCTCCAGCCGGACTGTTAGACGCACAAAATACGGTCGATTCCATTCCGATCACAGCATCAAAGCACAAGACAGGACAAGCACAGGTCGCACACGAGGGCTTGCACCGTTGCCGCCGCCGTTGCAGGGCCGGGGTTCCATCTCCAACTTCCAAGTCCGAGATGTCTCGGCGCTGATCCCCCGACCGACGGGATATCCGCATGTCTCACCGACAACAAGCGTGTGCTTGGGTGACTAGCAGCTACGCAATAAATTCGGGGTGCCTTTGCCTGAGTCAAGGGAATGAAGGAATGATGAGTTGCTGTGTAGCCCATCACCGAGGAAGGGCCAGGGAGTTTGTTAGTTGGAGGGGGGACGGGAGGCTCTGGCTGAGACCCTGTCTGATCCTTCGAGGTCTAGTTCATGCCTGACTTGAGGTGGCCGCCACCGTCCCGTTGCGAGGAGTCACCTGGACAAAGGTGAAGAGTGAAGGGAGGGTGTGGTGAGCCACGAGCCACGAGCTGAGGCTCTAGCCCAGATGCAAGTGGAACCTGGTTGCGGCATTCGTTACGGATGGGTTGGTAGCGGGTGAGTTGGACGACGTTGAGTGTGGATTGGCTGCGCGGAGATTTTGGTGTGAGTGGGTGGCAGCTAAAATGCATGTACTCCGTACGGAGGACTCCATTGATGGGCACGCATTGTTGTGTTGGGTACGCTGAGTGGATGTTGGAGACTCTCTGGAGGGGGTTGCAAGTTGATTTGATCAGCGAAAAAGGCCGGGTTTTTTCGTGTCGTGTGTTTTGCACAGCTTTTGTTGGTGCAGTCTTGGACTCGTCCATGCTCGTTGCTTTGTTGTCGTGTGCTCGCTGCACTGCAGCTCCGTCTCACGTGCAGACACTGTACATGCACAGTATCTGCGCTGCAGGGGAACGAATGGCATCTGAGGCTGTACGATGTAAAGACTCACGAGGGGAAGTCAAACGAGGTCCCGCCCGCTCGTGCTTTCGTACTTCCGTTCCTACTTTCATAGGGCGTCGGGGCCCAGTTTATCACGACGTTGTTGCTAGCGCGCCATGTCGGTGCCTGAGTGGTGGGTGCTTGAACAAGTATCGACGACGCAAAGCTGCCAAGCTGCCTGCCCGCTTGCTGGCCGGGAGCTGCAAGACGCACACAGGTTGGGCTAACTAATTAGATGACAGAGTGAAAGTCCTGGATCCCCGTGGAATCGTGTTGGAGGGTCGACGGTGGACGACGACTGGACAGACAAAGTATTGGAGGATGGCGCTTTTCGGGGCACGGGCAAAGCGTGACCTGATATGACATGACCTGACACCTGCGTGCATGGCCTTGGTCCGAAGTCCCCCAATGTCTCTTCTGGGCCACTGATAATAATGCAGGGCGCTTCGTACAGTGTGCTTGCTACCAAGCCACACATGACAGCATGTGGCGCCGTTCAGAGCATCGGAAACAATACAACTTCCGTGTGCGAAGTAATTACCGTGTGCCAGGTCCACGGCGAGGAGGGCAACTTGTCTCTTGTGTCTTTCCCGGAGGCGTGGATGGTGCCAGGGAAGAGGAAGCCAAGAGGCCAAGCCTACAAGCCTACAAAGTACGACGGCGACAGAGTGGTGTTGAGGGAGAGATACGTGTCGAAACGTTTCCCCTGGAGATTGTGGTTTTTAAAATGGCGATCCACCGAAAACCCGCGTCCAGTTGATGAGAGGTACCGGCACGGATCACTAGTCGGTATCGGCGGACCAGCAGAGGAGCTGGGGCAGGGGACATGCCCTGGCAGGGACCAGGGATATTGTTTTTCAAGTGGCCCATGATCCATGCGCAAGGGCAAGGGACCGAGCAGCAACCCCGGCCGCCAAGGGAGAGACAAAGAGGTCGGACTGAGGACATCCAGACAGAGAGGCTGAACCGCTGAAGCCACCAGGTGGGTGATTTGGCTTGCTGGGGTTTGGACGTTACTAGCTGGCAGGTTATTAGTATTTGGTACGACCCTAATCCCCGAGCAAGCGAGGGGACGGGGGCAAGCAAAGGCTGAGGCGAGAAGAAATGAGAAGAAGAATATGGGGAACAAGGAGATGTTCGACTTCACACCTCCCAGTCTACGAATAGACGAAGAAGAATAGACGTCGGGGCGTGTTTCTGGAGGCGCGCATGGCACTGACACAGTTGCTGGGCATTGTGGGGACAGACGCCGATGCATTGGAGCCTTTGGAGGTAGTTTGAAGATCCATATTGAAAATGTGGTTTGACTTGGCCCTGGCCTGGCAACAACTGGGCCCCCTGTAAGTTGGGAACTAAAAGTTGAAAGAAAAAATGCTGGTGCTGGCAAGTGAGATTTGATATTTGCGAATATTGACCCGCCGCGGTTCAAGTGGGTAGGTAGTTGGCAGTGGGTAGCTGGTAGTGGTGGCCCGTGTGCAAGCCAGTTCTGGTCAGTTATCAGTGCGCGTCTGGTGAGAGAGGGTTTTCGATCATGCTGAAGAGGAGGAGGCGAGGGGCTGTTGTTGGTGGTGGCGGTCGTGGTAACGGTGATGGTGACTGACGGTGGCAGGTTCCGGACGGATGATGCCCCGTGGTTACAGCCCGGTATCACGGTGCATGCCGGAGACAATGGAAGAGAGTTGCAGACGGGAGCCAGCATGACGCCAGGCGCACGGTTGCTTCCAGTTCCGGGCAAGATCCGTCGAGCGGTGCCTTTGTATCGGTCGGTACCTCACCGTCACTGCTTCACGCCTTCAGTTGCCCTCCGTTGCCACGCCGGGTGCCGTACCAAGCCAGCCATTCAGTCTAGGGCAGCACACCTTGCCTACACCGTACCCAGGCAGCATGGAGATTGAGAAGCCGGCGGGCGTGGTTCCGCGCCAGGCCAACGGCCGTGGTTTCCCGGGGCGAAGGAGGACCCTGAGAAAGGGGGAGAGGAGGAACTGACTGACTGAGGAGGGAGCTGGGAAAAGGGTTCAGGGATAGCGGCGGAGAGTCCCATCAAATCAGTGGACGGTGTAATGAACCGTTACGGAACAAGGAGTGCTACGTACTGCATGTGGTATGCGTGGACTGGACGGGTTTGAATTTGACTTGTTTTATCTTTTGCTTTTACATGCGACCTTGGTTGACTGGCGATACCCGCTGCTGGCAGGTCGCATATCCAGGGTCGCCGGCCAAGCGAAAGCCCAGGGGGAATGTCGTTCAAGCCTTCCAGGGCCTACTTTGCTTACTCCATCCGTCGACTCCGCTGCAGTAACTTACCACTAACCACTACCACTAGATTTACGGCGCTAATAAGGGTGCTATGGCCACGAGGGACCATCCATATCTCGCTCGTACATACATTAGTACGTGGCGGCGATACGCATTGGATAGTTGGACGGCCCTAGCAATCCATCCGCTGCAGGGCTATTTTGGAAGCGGCCGGGCAGCAAGGCTCGACGGGTCTGCAATTTCAGGCCCACTCGCTTAAGCGCCGCACGGGCCAACGCTTCACCCAGCAACAACAGCGAACGGCGCGACGGGAGAAAAGAAGAAAGACTGGGCGAAGGCTGGTGTCAGGGCCTTTGACGAACGGTGGGGTGTACGTGTGCGTACTGAGATTTGTTTACCAGGCATGTTTTGAATTGTGTGCGAGTGAGGGAGTGTGTGGGATAGGCGCCGGGGTTGGCTGCGTCGGTATCCTGATGATCAATGGTGGTGCGTGTCCAACGGGCACGGCACTGTCCAGCTAACACCCCGTACGGAAAAGGTAGTCTCACGTCTAGTCGTCTACCGCCGACCGACCGGCACAGGGGATCACAGGGGACCAAATAAGGAGGGCCCAAGCTAGGATGAGCTCTACCGCCCCTGGTCGGCCAAGCTGGACCAAACGTGGTCAGGGAAAGAAAAGAAGAAAAAAGCGAGGGCAAGCAAGGGTCGGTAAGGTCAGTCAATCACGGCCGAGAGAGTTGTGATTGTGAATGAGAGAACACGAAACGAAGCGAACAGAATGAGAAAGAAGGCAGAAGCGAGAACATCTACCCGGGACCTCCAGTATAGACGGGAAGAAAGAAAGGAAGCCAGATACATTAGACTCAGCAAAGGTACTACTAGTATGTCGTGAGAAAAGACACCCAATCGTGATGGATGTTGGGTGCGTGCGGCTGCTTGGGCGCTTGGGTCGTTTTTTTGACACTTCACTTTCAAGCCCGCAGCACCTACAGCGCCCACAAAGCGCTGTCAGTCCAGGTCCAAGCCCAAGGCCAAAAGCAAAAGCCAAAAAGCCAAAAGCCGCGACCCTGACACAGCATCTCGCTCAGGCCCTGCCGACGGACGCGATACAGTGGCAAGTCCCCTGGAAACAACATTTGGCTTCCACATTGGTAGGTACGACGTGGTACGTCGCAGTGAGGAAGTGAGGATAGACCAGCAAACTCCTCAGGCAACCCGCAACGGATGGACCCATCCCATGGGGGCCAATTGTCGGCCGGCCACTGTCGGTCGGCCACTGAGCCCACTAAACGGCCCCTCGTCCACACCAACCCAAGGGCGAAAACCCACTGGAAGCCTGCAGCGCACGCGCCCACACACCCTGAAATGGCCTGCACACCCCCCTGGATCGTCCACGCCCTCTTCCGTCTCACACTCACTCTGTCTCCTACTCTCCTCCTCTCCTCCTCCCACTCCCGCCCTCTCCCACTCACGCCCACACGCGACGGGAAATAAGTACCCCCAGAGTCCCACGGCTTCCTTTCTCCCTTCCTCTTCCCTCCTCCTGCTTCACCCAGCTTTCTCAGCCTCTCCCATCCCACGCCTTTTCTGGATCGTCTTCCCTTTTCTTTTTCTTTTATACCCCAACGTCTTTGTTTGTGATACCCAATCCCCTTTGATACCCAACACCACCTTCAGAATGGCCGAGCAACAGAAGATCACCGAGGTCCCCGTCGAGACCAGGCTGGAGACCACTCCTGCTCCCGTCGTCGAGGCTCCCGTCGAGTCCAAGCCCACCGAGGAGATCGCCAAGACTGACGACACACCTGTTGTCGAGGACAAGACCACCGAGGAGTCCAAGCCCGCCGAGACTGAGGAGACTGCCGAAGCTGAGGCTAAGGAGGAGGTCAAGCCCATCGAGGAGGGCCACCTGAGCCACAAGGCCCAGGGCCTGAGCTTCCCCAAGTAAGTTGTTACCGCGACGGTCACGTTGTCTGCTGTTTTCGTTTTGCTAACAACACGCCCTTCAGGAACCTGATCGCCAGCAAGGAGTTTTTCTTCTTCGGCGCCGAGGCCGTTGAGGCCAAGGCTCTCGCTGCCTACCTCAAGGCCGAGAAGTCCGTCGAGACTGCCCACAGCAACATCGCCTGGGCCACCGAGACTGGCAAGGGTCTTCTTTTCGTTGGTGACAAGAAGTCCCCCTCCAGCGTCATCAGCCTGGTAAGCTAGGGATCCACACGTCAAACTGCCGACATGATCATGCAGAGCTAACCTCCCGTCCCCACAGGCCGATGCCACCGAGCCCGAGACCGATGGTTCCCACAAGTTCCACTTGACCTCCAAGGGCAACAAGCACACCTTCAAGGCCACCACCGCTGCCGAGCGCGACAACTGGGTTTCCCAGCTGAAGGCCAAGATCGCCGAGGCCAAGGAGCTCGCTGCCACCGTGACCGAGTCCGAGACCTACAAGTCCACCCTCGAGGGATTCAAGCCCGCTCCCGTCGCCAAGAAGGAGGAGAAGCCCGTCGAGGCCGTTGAGGAGGAGGCCGCCAAGACCGAGGAGGCCACTCCCGTTGCCGCCGTCACTGAGGAGACTCCCAAAGAGGAGGAGATCAAGGACGAGCGTAAGAAGGAGGAGGTCAAGTCCGACGAGCCCAAGCGCCGATCCGCCAGCCGCAAGCGTGCGTCTTTCTTCGGCTTCGGCAAGAAGGAGGAGAAGAAAGAGGAGACCAAGGCTGTTGAGGAGACCACTGCCACCGAGGAGGTTGCCCCTGCCACCACTGAGGCCGTTGTCCCCGTCACCGAGACTCCTAAGATCGAGGAGACTGCTCCTGTTGTCGTGGCTCCCGTTGTCGAGGCCCCTGTCGAGAGCAAGCCCGCTGAGGAGACCCCTGTTGTTGAGGACAAGGCCGCTGAGGACCTTCCCCTTGAGTCGCCCAAGGAGAAGCCCACCGCCTCCAAGCGCAACAGCTTCTTCGGTGTCTTCTCCAAGAAGGAGAAGAAGACTCCTGAGCTCAAGCCTACCGAGCCTACTGACGCCCCTAAGGAGTCTGAGGCTGCCGAGACTGCCCCTGTGATCCCTCCTGTTGAGGCCACCACTCCCCTGGCTGTTGACGTCTCTTCCCCCGCCAACGTCCCCACTGAGACTATCGACGTTCCTGCCATCTCTCCTCCCGTCGAGGCCAAGAAGGACGTCAAGGAGAAGCGCAAGTCCTCTCTGCCCTTCGCCTTCGGCAAGCGTGACAAGTCCCCCGCCCCCGCCGAGGGTGAGGAGAAGTCCAGCAAGAGCCCCTTCTCTAAGCTCCGTGCCACCATCAACCGCAAGACCTCCAAGTCCGAGGAGAAGCCTGCTGAGGACAAGACCGCTGAGGAGGCCATCAAGGAGGAGACCCCTGCCACCGAGGAGGCCAAGACCGATGAGGTCAAGCCTGTCGAGGAGACCCCCAAGACTGAGGAGGCCAAGACCGAGGAGGTCAAGCCCGATAACGTGGCCACCACCACTCCTGCTGTCACTGCTGCCGCCTAGATGGCCAGCATCAGTTGATCGCTACGACGTTAACGTCGACACTAAAGAAAAAACAACACGCATGAGAACGGGTTAGGAACGGAAGGATGGATCTGCATTTCTTCACAAGATACCGAGATACCCTGTCAAAGACTGTCTTACTGATACCAATTTCCATACTTGCTTTCGCAACACTGCACACGAAAACGGAAAAAGGTCTGGCAACGGGCCACAAAAATTACAAAAAAACTACTCATAGCTGCCAGTTAGTGGTATGCTTGCGCTGCTTTCTCTTTGGTTTTGTCTGATACCCGGATCGGAGATAATTAATACCTAATAATACAACTGCCCCGTGTTGAATATCTATTGTTTCTTACCCATGTACCGTGCGATTCTACTGTGACTTTGATGCTTCTCTTTAATACAAGGCCTGATTGTCTGGAACAAGACCAGACCCGTTCATTGTAGCCAAGTGTGCAAGCTGTTCCGTGTGTCAGGCTAAGAGGTCAAGCTTGCTGCCAACCTTGTTAGTTTCAATGACTCCTCAATCCTTGCCCTTAGCGCTCGTACAGCGATGAGCAGAGTTATTCATGAAACATATTGGATATATATTCGCTGCCAGTAATAAACTAGATGGTCACCACGCACCTAATCAAGCTATTAACTCAATAACAATGGATGTATGAAATTGCCCAAGTAGCAAAAAGAGGGGGAAACATCTTGTTAATACTACAGACAGCCATGTCCATGTCAGCCAACCACGCGGTGAGTGAGATTTTATGACATGCAAAACACCTAGATTGCAAGTGTCCATAAGTAAGCAAGCTGTTAACTTGTATTAACGTATTGGAGGTTTGGTATCCATGGGTCACTTAGAACCCAAGGGGAGAGAGTCTATAACCGAGTAGCCATGGGCAGGTTCATCAGCCCGTGGACAACAACGCCGCCGTGGGGGATCGTCTCCATGTATGTATGTATGTCCTTCTCTTCACCCCAATGCACGTCACTTTCCCAGCCCTGTTTGGCACAACCAGAACCGACGCCTCGCCAGAAACGAGCCCTAATAAAAGCGTGCTAAATGCCCATCATCGCCGGACGTTTCCCATCTTTCCACGTCGTGAAAACCAACCCTCTCTTTCCATAACGCCTGGATGCCAGTCATCGAGTCCATGCTCGAGGGGTACTTGGTAAAAAATCAAGCGGCTAACGAAGTGAAGAAATTACAATAGAATGGCATGATATCTAAACAAAAATCCAAAAAGAAAATCCAAGAAAGAAAAATATCTCTTGTCATGGAGTCTACGCCAGGAATGCAAAGATGGCATAGGTCGGTATTGCTGAGGGATGCTCTGGTTATGTCCCGGAGGTAACGGAGAGGTTTTTGTACTTGGCAACCAATTCCTCAATCTTGGGAATCAGTTCGGGGATCCGGAACGGCTTCGAAATGACGTCGTCCTGAAGAAATGTCAGTCAACAAGCATCCAAGGAAACTTCAGAGTCACGGAAACTTACAATGCCTGCGGCCTTCGCGTTCTCGATCTGCTCGGGCCGTGCGTACGCCGTTACCGCAATGATCGGAATGTGCTTGACAATCGTCCCCTCCCTCTCCAGCTCTCGAATTCTCCGAGCGCAGGTCATGCCATCCATGACCGGCATCTCTAGATCCATCAGGATAATAGAGATATCCACGCCCTCAGACTCCTTGCCAAGCCAAAACCTAGACCGCTGGATCGTCTGAAGGGCCTCCTTTCCGTGGTTCGCCACAAAGGTGTTGTTTCCACAGTTGCGAAGCTGGCGCTGCAGCACCTTCTGGTTGACAATGTTATCCTCGACAATCAGCACGTCGTACAACTGGGTAGCAGCGCTAGGCGGCATCGGGCGTGAGATCTGACGAGTTGGCCGTGGCCTTGTGGGAGCCGCAGGAGCATCGGACTTCCTAGAAATCTTGAAAGGCGGGACGCATTCATACTCGGCCGGGTGGTGCAAAGACTGGCGGGCCTTGATGTAGAAGCTGAAGCTGCTTCCAACCCCCCTCCGAGAGGAAACCCCAATCTGTCCACCTTGCATCTCCGTCAGGATTCGGGAGATGAAGAGCCCCAACCCAGAGCCACCGTATTGCACATGCGTTCTGGGAGTTGCCTGTTGGAACCGCTGGAACAGAAGCCTGACTTCCTCCTCCAGCAAGCCAGGGCCGGTGTCCTCGACGGTGCAGTGGAGGTTGATCTCCTCACCATCTCCCCATTCCTCAACGTTGTTGATATCCATGACGGCAGTCCGTGGATGGTCGATCCTGTCAAAGTACGGAAGGCCACGTTTCGTCACCTCCGATGCGTCCTTGGATGCGCTTAGGCTAACCGAGATGTATCGTTTCTCTCTGCCCTGCGTGAACTTGATGGCATTCGTCATCAGGTTGATCAAGACCTGTCTTAGCCTTGAGGGGTCGAGTTTCGCCCATTTGACATCGTACCTCTCAAAGCTTTCGTCGACATTGAAGTCGAACTCAATATCGTGGGCTATCAACTCCGACTCGAACATCTTCAAGGCGCGCTGCACCACTCGCACGGGCTGATCATCCACCGGAGTTACTGCCAAAAGATTTGAGTCGAGCTTGGAGAGCGTGAGGATGTCGTCGACGATGCGCTTCTGGTGACTTGCGCAGAGGTTGATCGTGTTTGCCGCGTCAAGGCAGTTATCCAGCAACGTTTCCACCTCGGTCCTCTCGTCGTGGCTTTCAAAGGCACTGATGTTGTTTGCAATCTGATCAGCACATTGCAAAATCGCAGAGAGAGGATTCCGCATCTCGTGGCTCGTGATATCAATGAAGTTTTCCTGCTGCCGTTTCAGCTCCACTGCCTCCTCGCGGCGCTCCGTCTGGACCTTCTCGGCCCACTTCTGAGAGGAGATATCTGTGATGCAGCCAAATATCAACTTGAAACTGCCATCCTGCGTCTTCTCCGGGTAGGCACTCATGAGGACCCAGGTGTCAATGGTCTTGTCCCCGCTCCTCTGGCTGCACTTGAATCGGAACTCGACACATATCGTTACCTTCTCTTTCAGAAGGCGGTTCCATGCGGCCTCCAAGCTGGGTCTATCCTCGTCACGAACACTATCCATCCAAGTATCCACAGAGTCTTCCTCTCGGGAATGTCGTGAGATCTGCCACCACATGTCGTTGCAGTAACTGATTTTTCCAGCAAAATTGGCGATGAACATTCCGACAGGTGCAAACTCAGCCATCCGGGTAAATCTATACTCGCTTTCCACGGCCTCTTGTGTCCGCAGATAAAGCTGCAAGGAGAGTTCTTGTCGATCCAAGGCAGCCAGCCGGGCCGCCTTTTGGCCCCGTCTGATTTCTTCCTCGAAGAGGAGGACAGAAGCCATCGAAGTGGCGAGTTGTCGTGATAAGAGGTGAATGAAGAGTTTGTAGTCATCGTCATAAGGTCGCCGAGGATTCACGCCCATAATTATAAATCCGATCACGGTATCTCCTGTCGTAGTTGGGGTAACTGGGAATACGACGAGTGTTCCGGAGGGATCGCCAAAACCTCTCCACTGTAGTCCCTCAATCAGGTGCGACGGGAGAGTATCATTATCCTTCGAGAGTACGATCGGGACGCCGCCGCCTGCCATCGACTGTCGCATGTACGGAGCAAACCCCTCGTCGGACAGTCGTAGGTCAAGGTTCGATAAGGCTGCAGGGTGTCCATCAGGAACACCGAGCGAGCCTTCCAACACTAACTGCGGTGAATGGGCGAGGCTACCGGAATGCAGAGAAGACGCCTCGCTCTCGTTTTCATCCTTGACGGAGTAAATGAGGGCAAAAGGAACATCGTGCTCGTTGTATTCCAAACCCTTCTGCACCTGAGGCCAGAAACCACCGACACTTGTGGCGGTCGCCGTCCTCTCCCCAATTTCGCGAAGCATAAACATCCGCCTCTCATTAACTCTCCGCCGGGTATTATCGAAGGCAGGGTTATATAGTCCGACTACCTCACCGTCGGCACCCACCAGCGGAACAATGGACCACGAGAAGAAAGCCTCCTCCAAGAAATCATGTCGGTTAACGAATAGTTGATTCTCATGCTTCATGGTGGCTTGACCAGCCTCCAGTGCGCTCTTGAAGACTGGCTTAATTTCCTCCCATATTTCGGGCCAAGCATCCTGGTAACAGGCACCCATGAGCTGAGGGTGCTTTTGACCGGCCATCTCGAGGTAAGCGGCGTTGTATATGCAAACAAACTGTGGACCCCAGTACATTGCCGCGGGGTGGGGGCTCCCCATAACCAAGTTGGACATGCCTCGGAGATCGGCCTGCCAGTCTTCAATCGGTCCTAGGGGAGTGGATGCCCAGTCAATGGACCGGGCAAACTTGATGTGTTCCGGGAGACTGTCTGTAACGGGTATCCTGGTCCAGTCAAATATCGACTTTGCCGGTTGTGATTGGAACACTTGATTGGTGAATTCGTCAGGATGCAGCCGTGCATCGCCTTGATTCAGTACGCCCTCCATATCCCCAGAATCCGGATCGTAGGCCCCGGCCACGCCGAAATAGTCCGGGGCATCGGCAATTTCGGTGTCGGGGATTACTGGAATTTCTGGCGACTGGGGTCCATCCTGTTGTTCCAGCGCACATGGTTCGTCGGCAAGTGGTGTTGGCGAGGCGGAGCGAGCGCTCAGAAAACTGCCATGGCCGCTAATAAAACGGAACCTTTTTCGCATTGAGGTAAAAGTCCAGGTGATGCCAGAGTAGACATGGAAGGCCAGGTGTGACTCGGATGAGCCTGGTGTCTTGGTTGATTGCAGTATCCATGATTTGAAGCGGCCAAAGTCGGTTTCCGGGCTGGCGTCTTCCTGGTCCACCGTTAGGGATTGCAGGACCTCATGAGCTGCCCGGAGCGAGGCGTTGTAGTATAGTATGGGAAGCCCAGCGCGGCTAGCGGTGGCTGGATTGTCCATATCTATCAGAAAGGTAGGTCGCTCATCCTGCTCAAGAAACTCGATAACGCCAATGCCTTGCAGCATTTGTAATCCGGGTGGGAGACTTCGACTCTCAGCGCTTGACGACTGCGCAGGAACATCCATCGAGGAGCCCCAGCTTCCGGGAGTGCTCTCTGACCTGCCTGCGGTGATGGCGCTGACATTGGCTCGCGGCATCTTAAGGGTTGTAACAGCTCCAGAAGGGTCCTCCCGCATGCGTGTAAGCAAGGACGCCGCAACATCAGATGTAGGGAAACTCGGTGGTCGATTGACATGTCTGGAGGACGTGTGGGAGAAGAAGAGGGGGGAGGTGGGCCCTTCCACCTGTGCTCTCGCGGAGAGCTGCAACCCGGCAGCGGTGGAAGGAATCTCGACCTTGCGGGGCGGCGATGCACCGGTGCGAGCCTTCTTGACAGGCGAGGGATGCATGGTCGAGTCGCCTTTCGCCGCGGCCGAAGGGGGGCGTTTGGGTGGGATTGGAAGCTGTGCGAGCCCTCGACTAGGCGCTCCGGGCCCTCGAGGGCTAACGGCGGTGTATAGACTGGACTGGTGAATGGCGGTGGTGTTGGAGATTGTCGCCGACGATACCGTCGGAGGGTTGTGAACGAGCAGGTGCGAAGCCAAGCTGGAATGGTCAGGATCGCGCCTCCATAATGCTGCGGGTCGACCTGAAGGACGCTCGTCGGTGGAAGAGGGGCGAGAGTGTGTGACTTTGGGAGTCTTGACAGCGGTCGTCTTCGCAGTAGCGGCTGCTATACTGAGGGCTGGAGCCGAAGGTCCCGTGGAGGAGGTTGTAGAGGTTGCGGAGGTGGGGACGGCAGCAGAAGAAAGAAGACGGGCGTGGGTGTGGTGGTCGTGGGGATCGATCGGGTCGGTGACGGCGGCGACGGCTACGGCTGCGGCTGCGGGTGAGGTTGGTGAGGCAGAGGAAGAAGAGTGAGAGCCGGGGCTGGAAGCAGAGCGGTCGTTGCGGAGCTGGTGCATGAAGGCGCCGGGGGCAGGTCCGGAGTCGAAGCCCCGGAGGGACTGCGAGTCCTATGCTCCAGGTGGCTCGGGGCCTGCGCAGCGGCAAGCAGGAGATGGAGTTGGAGCGAGGGGGCGTGGGAGGGCGTGGGCGAGCGTGAAGGGTGAAGGGCGAACGTGGGCGGCGTTGGCGTTGGCGTTGGTGG